>CM060125.1:96200-238200 GCA_030522415.1 Channallabes apus | reverse complement strand
TTTCATTTGAAGCTCATGTAGATAATATCACCAGGATAACATTCTTTCACCTCAGAAATATTGCCAAGATAAGAAATATATTGTCGCTAAACGATGCAGAAAAACTAGTTCATGCTTTTTTCACTTCTAGGTTGGACTATTGTAATGCCTTACTGTCTGGTTGTTCTGTTAGGTGCATAAACAAGCTTCAGCTAGTCCAGAATGCAGCAGCAAGAGTCCTTACTAGAACCAGAAGATATCCTATCTTCACTACATTGGCTCCCTGTAAAATTTCGCATTGATTTTAAAATACTACTCTTGACATATAAAGCATTAAATGGTCTCGCGCCGCAGTATCTGAGCGAACTGCTAGTGTCTTACGATCCGCCACGCCTACTTTGGTCAAAGGATGCAGGCTGCTTGTCAGTACCGCGTATTATGAAAACTACAGCTGGGGGCAGAGCTTTTTCTTACAAAGCCCCAAAATTATGGAATAGTCTTCCAAATAGTGTTCGGGACTCAGACACAGTCTCAGTGGCTAAAAACCTATTTATGTAGCCAAGCATTTTTATAAATAGATTTGCCATAGGTAAAGGAGCAGATCTGGGGGACTCATGGACGTAGAGTATTATGGTGAACTGGTATGTTTAGATGCTGTCTTCCTCACTCTCATTTGATCACTCAGGTTTGTTGCCTGTGAGGTGATTGTTTGCTTTACATCTCAGGGAGCCCTCATGTTTGTGTTTCCTTTTGGCTCTCCCTTTTAGTTATGCTGTCATAGTTAGTCCTGTCAGAGTCCCTGCTTGCACTCTACAGTAAATATACATTCACATTATACATTGTGACTGTGACCATACCCAATTGCCATCTCTCCTCTTCTTCCTTTCTCCCCCTCTTTTTCTTTCCTCTCTCCCCCTGTCTCCCCCTTTCACTCTTTCTCTCTCTCTGTCGAGCTACACATGTCGTTCCTGAGCTGCCAGTGATCCAGACTCCCTCTGCCCTCCGGACCTGTCTGATCCATCCTGGTGCCCCGTTTCTGGTTGGAGGTCTCGTCGCATGGATGCCCCGTGTGTCTCTTTGGGAATGCGTCTGGTGTCTGGGGATGATTCTCTCTAATTAGAAGATGGTTCTGGCCTCAACTGGTGTTGTCAGCTGTTTCTCTAAGGACTTGACAATTCGATAGTTCAGGACTGGAACTTTCTACAAGTCTATCTGAGTCTCCAATAACTACTGGACTCCATTTGAACATCAATTAACATCAACTATTACAGCTGAACCTAACACTTCACACTGTATAAATGCAGATAATTTCCTGCCATCTGTTTCACCCAGATGAGAATGGGTTCCCTGTTGAGTCTGGTTCCTCTCAAGGTTTCTTCCTATTACCATCTCAGGGAGTTTTTTCTTGCCACTGTCTCCCTCGGGCTTGCTCACCAGGGACTATCTGAACATTTTTGATTCATACACATTCACATTCCATACAAACTTAAATAATTCTTCTGATTGTGTAAAGCTGTTTTGAGACAATGTCAATTGTTAAAAGCGCTATACAAATAAAACTGAATGTATTTGAAAATTGGTGCATGATGAAGCAGGTAGTCCCAGTCCACTGCCAAATTGTTTCAATACTGGAGTTCCTGCAAGAAAAGTTGTCCTCGGGCTTGTGCCCTAGCACCCTCAGGATATACGTGGCCACTATTTCAGCCTGTCACGTTCCGATTGAGGGGGCTACTGTGGGAAAACACCCTTTAGTTGCCCGTTTTATTCGTGGAGCTAAACGGTTGAGGCCACCCACTAGAGCCACGGCCCCTTCATGGGCTTTATCTATCATGCTCGAAGGTCTAATTGACACTTCTTTCGAACCACAGCGACTGACAGGCTTCTGACTCTTAAGATGTTTTTTCTTATGGCCATTACCTCTCTTAAGAGGATTGGAGGTCTGCGCGCCTTGTCAGTCTCCCCATCCTGCCTGGACTTTGCCCCTGGGCTAGTCAAGGCCATTTTGCATCCACACCCGAACTATCTTCCGAAAGTTCCATTCTCAACCATGCACCCTGTTGTTCTTGAAACGTTCTGTCGTCCGCCTTTCATAGCTTCAGAGCAGGAGAGACTTCACCTACTGTGTCCAGTACGTGCTCTTCGGATCTACGTCCACCGCACCAGCCAGTGGCGTAAATCATAGCAGCTCTTTATATGCTATGGAGGCCGCCGCCACTACACAGACCTTGTCACACTATTACCCTCTCCTACGAGATGCGTGGGCTCACTTCGCCTTTAGGAATCAGGGCTCATTCAACCAGGGGAATTGCTTCATCCATTGCACTAGCAAGATGTATTCCCCTGCAGCAAGTGTGTGATGCGGCGGGCTGGTCCTCTCCGCACACATTTGTAAAATTTTATAGTCTGGATGTTCATGCCACTCCAGGCTCACGTGTCCTCGAGTCAGCTTCCCAGACATAGTTCTGAGACCTCTCGGCCTTGTGCGCACACGCTACACAACCTTGGGGGTCCAGACACTTGCAGTGCAGCGACGTTGGTACTCTCGTTCCCATAGTGTTTTCACGCAGCATCGAGTGTAGCCTTTGAAAGGGAACGTCTCGGGTTATTTTGCTGTAACCCTGTTCCCTAAAAACAGCGTTTGACCATTTTGTATATTTTAAAAGGTTTATTATTGATAGTGCTGTGGTCCCAACCATAAAATGTCAACATTGCATGTCTTAAATTATATTCAATTTGGGTTAATTTTTAGTTAAATTAATGAATTTCATGCACATTAAATATGCATCTAGCAAACTATGCAAAAACAAACTGGTCCCGGATACATAAGTTATTTAGCATAACATGGAATTCTGTCAATTCAATTCAATTCAATTTTATTTGTATAGCGCTTTTAACAATTGACATTGTCTCAAAACAGCTTTACACAATCAAAAGAATTATTTAAGTTTGTATGGAATGTGAATGTGTATGAATCAAAATGTTCAGATATTCCCTGGCGAGCAAGCCCGAGGGCGACAGTGGCAAGGAAAAACTCCCTGAGACGGTAATAGGAAGAAACCTTGAGAGGAACCGGACTCGACAGGGAACCCATCCTCATCTGGGTGAAACAGATAGCAGGAAATGATCTGCATTTATATAGTGTTAAGTGTTAGGTTCAGCTATAATAGTTGATGTTAATTGATGTTATAATACTTGATGTAAAATGGAGTCCAGTAGTTATTCGAGACTCAGATAGACTTGTAGAAAGTTCCAGTCCTGAACTATCGAATTGTCAAGTCCTCAGAGAAACAGCTGACCACACCAGTCGAGGCCAGAACCGTCTTTTAAGTATAGAGAATCATCCCCAGACACCAGACGCATCCTAAAGAGACACACGGGGCATCCATGCGGTGAGACCTCAACCAGAAACCGGGCACCAGGATGGATCAGACAGGTCCGAAGGGCAGAGGGAGTCTGGATCACTGGCAGCTCAGGAACCACATGTGTAGCTCGACAGAGAGAGAGAGAGAAAGAGTGAAAGGGGGAGACAGGGGGAGAGAGGAAAGAGAAAGAGGGGGAGGAAGAGAAGAGGAGGAGAGATTGCAATTAGGTATGGTCACAGTCACAATGTCTAACGTGAATGTATATTTACTGTAGAGTGCAAGCAGGGACTCCGGCAGGACTAATTATGACAGCATAACTAAAAGGGAGAGCCAGAAGGAAACACAAACATGAGGGCTCCCTGAGATGTAAAGCAAACAATCACCTCACCGTCAACAAACCTGAGTGATCAAATGAGACTGAGGAAGACAGCATCTAAACATACCAGTTCACCATAATACTCTACGTCCATGAGTCCCCCAGATCTGCTCCTTTACCTTATGGCAAATCTATTTATAAAATGCTTGGTTAAATAAATAGGTTTTTAGCCTAGACTTAAACACTGAGACTGTGTCTGAGTCCCGAACACTATTTGGAAGACTATTCCATAATTTTGGGGCTTTGTAAGAAAAAGCTCTGCCCCCAGCTGTAGTTTTCATAATACGCGGTACTGATAAGCAGCCTGCATCCTTTGACCGAAGTAGGCGTGGCGGATCGTAAGACACTAGCAGTTCGCTCAGATACTGCGGCGCGAGACCATTTAATGCCTTATATGTCAAGAGTAGTATTTTAAAATCAATGCGAAATTTCACAGGGAGCCAATGCAGTGAAGATAGGATAGGGGTGATGTGCTCATATCTTCTGGTTCTAGTGAGGACTCTCGCTGCTGCATTTTGGACTAGCTGAAGCTTGTTTATGCACCTAACTGAACAACCAGACAGTAAGGCATTACAATAGTCCAACCTAGAAGTGATAAAAGCATGAACTAGTTTTTCTGCATCATTTAGCGACAATATATTTCTTATTTTGGCGATATTTCTAAGGTGAAAGAATGCTATCCTGGTGATATTATCTACATGAGCTTCAAATGAAAGGCTGGAATCTATAATCACGCCGAGGTCTTTTACTGTTGCACTTGGCGGAACGGAAAGGCCATCTAAAGTTACGGTGTGATCTAAGATTTTACTTCTAGCTGTATGCGGTCCTATGACTAGAACTTCTGTCTTATCCGGATTAAGCAGAAGGAAGTTAATTAGCATCCAATTTCTTATGTCCTGAACACATTGCTCAACTTTAGTAAGATGGTTTTTCTCATCAGGTTTTGTAGAGACGTATAGCTGTGTGTCGTCAGCATAACAATGAAAACTAATACCATGCTTACGGATTATGTTGCCCAGAGGAAGCATGTAAAGGGAAAAAAGCAGTGGGCCTAAAACTGAACCCTGCGGAACGCCAAACTCCACTAGAGAACATGCAGAATAATCACCATTTAAGTCTACATACTGATAACGATCGGTCAAATAGGATCTGAGCCAGGAGAGGGCTGTACCCTTAATTCCTACTAAATTTTCTAATCTGTGAAGAAGAATAGCATGATCAATGGTATCAAACGCTGCACTGAGGTCGAGTAATACAAGCATAGTTACACAACCCTGATCAGAGGCCAATAGGAGGTCATTTACTACTTTAACGAGTGCTGTTTCTGTGCTGTGATGAGGCCTAAATCCTGACTGATACAGTTCATGTATGCGATTTCTATGTAGATATGAGCATAGCTGCTCCGCTACTATCTTTTCCAGAATCTTAGAGATAAAGGGGAGGTTTGATATTGGCCTGTAATTGGACAGCTGACAGGGGTCAAGGTCAGGTTTCTTAATTATTGGTTTAATAACTGCTACTTTAAAAGATTTTGGAACATAACCAATGCTGAGTGAGGAATTAATTATTCTCAACATCGGTTCTGTTATTACTGGTACTATCTGTTTAAGAAAATGTGTCGGTATAGGATCTAATATACAGGTTGATGAATTTGCAGAAGAGATGAGTGAAATTAGTTCATTCTCTTCAAGAGGAGTAAAGTATTCTAGGTTTGAATCTGACATGGCTAGGTTAACATCAGTATCAATTACATTGTTTGGTTTCAAAGCCTCAATTAAATGCCTGATATTTACAATTTTATTATTAAAAAAGTTCATGAAGTCCTCACTATTGCATGATGTTGTTGTGGAGATTTCTGTAGTGGTCTTATTTCTGGTTAATTTGGCTACGGTATTAAATAAAAATCTAGGATTATTTTTATTTTCTTCTATAAGAGTGGAGAGATACGTTGATCTAGCTACACTAAGAGCTTTCCTATAGTTCAGGATGCTCTCTTTCCATGCTATTTGAAATACCAACAATTTAGTTTGACGCCATTTACGCTCTAATTTCCGAGCAGTCTGTTTTAAAGTGCGCGTGTGATCGTTATACCAGGGAGCGAGTTTCTTATCTCTAATAATTTTTCTTTTAGCTGGAGCTACATTATCTAAGGTACAACGAAGTGTCGACTCTAAATATTCAGTCGCCTGATCGAGTTCTGTGGGGTCAGACGGTGGCCTAATCGAAGTTGGTAACTCTGGGAGATTACTGATAAAACTCTGTGTGGTAGTTGATGTGAATGTACGTTTAATACGGTAGCGCGGTACTGTGCGTACATTATCACTGTGACACACTTGAATGGAGACAAGATAGTGATCTGAGATAATTTCAGACAGTGGAATTGTGAATACATTTCTTATAATTAATCCGAAGAATATTACTAAATCTAAAGTGTGACCTGCTTTATGAGTGGGTCCTACTACACACTGATTTACACCTACGGAGTCCAGTATGGATATAAATGCTGTTCTCAGAGGGTCTTCTGGATTCTCAAAATGAATGTTAAAATCTCCAGCAATTAACACTTTGTCTACAGAAATGACCAGGTCTGAGATGAAATCTGCAAATTCACTAAGAAATTCAGAATACGGCCCTGGAGGTCTGTAAATTATAATTAGTGGAATCGACTGAGCTGATTTAATATACTTAAATACACTTATGTTACTATAGAGAATTTCAAATGAGTTAAATTTGTGTCTGTGTTTTTGTACGATAGACAGATTATCATTATGAATAACTGCGACGCCTCCTCCTCTACCAGTTAACCGAGGCTGGTGTATGTAGCTGTATCCAGGAGGACTAGCTTCATTTAGAGCTACATACTCGTCCTGTTTAACCCATGTTTCAGTTAAACAGAGTATATCAAACGCCTGATCTGTGATAATTTCATTAACAATAACTGCTTTTGATGTGAGAGATCTAATATTTAACAATCCTAGCTTCAGATCAGAGGTGCCGGCTGCGCATTCAGTATGATCGGAGTTTGTGGACTTTATGTTAATTAGATTATTGAAACAGACTTTCTGGGTCTTTCTACATTTTTGCTTAGATCGGGGAACAGACACAGTCTCAATATGGTGAACCCTGAGTGACGACTCTATGCAGCTAGCAGACGGTTGGTTTAGCCTGTCTGTCTGCTCCCTGGCCCGGGCTCTGGATTGTCACCGATTAACTAGACCTCTACTGAGACTATGAGCTATACTACAGGAAATGAGAGCAGCACCTTCCCGAGTGGGATGGACACCGTCCCGCCCTAACAGGCCAGCTTTGCCCTCAAAGGTCTTCCAATTATCTATGTAGCCCACATTATTTTCGGAGCACCACCTGGACATCCAGCGGTTCAGCGACCATAACCTGCTGTAAGCTATGTCGCCACGTCTCATTGGGATGGGACCAGAGCATACTACTTCATCGGACATCGCCTTCGCTAATTTAAACACCTCTGTAAAGTTACTCTTACTAACCTCTGACTGACGAAGGCGTATATCGTTAGCTCCAGCATGTACCACTATCTTAGAGAACCTATGCTGTCCTAGAGCCCTAAGATTACCTGCTATGTCCGGTGCTCTGGCTCCCGGGATACACCTAACCACTGCCGCTGGCGCCCCTAAAGGTCTAGCTAATGTCACGTGCCTCAGTATAGAGTCTCCTATAACCAGAGCTCTTTCAGGTTTCTCAGCGGGTGCAGCACTGAGGAGAGAAAACCTGTTGGACACGTGAAGCGCAGAGGAGGTGTGCTCCGGTGGGCTAGCCTTAGCGTTAGCTTTGGCTGAACGAGTATGCCGCCGAGTCGTCACCCACTCGCCCCGCTGTGAGGGCTCTAATGCCGGAGTCGGGGGCTGTTTATCTCCGCCTGTGGCACCCAGACTGTCCGCTACGGGAATAACGCTGCTCTCACACTGTCTAACCCTCTCTAAAGTCTGGATGCGCTCCTCTAACGCTGATATCTTCTCCGTCAGAGTGCTCACTAACACACACCTATCACAAATAAAATTATCGCTAATGACGGAGGAAGAATGTCTAAACATCCTGCACTCTACACACTGAACAAGCTGAACGGTAGACATTATAACGTACCTCTGTGTCGGAGTTTTAGTTGTTTAGTTGAGTGTCAACACTGTCAGACATCCACAACATCAAGAAAACAAGAAAAAACTGATTGTGTGCCAGTGTTGACAAATACATTGTAGATGCATTTGGCAGATGCTCTTAACCAGAGTGACTTACAAAACTGATTGAGTTTCCGTCATTGAAAAGATGCCTCAGCAGAGCGATCCCTTTTCTTTCCCATATTGCTTGAAACTTGTGGCCTGCTTAATAATGTGGAACAACCTTTCTCAGTACTTTTCCTTTAATTGGGCTTATCTGCCAAACTAATTATCACAGCTGTCTGAGATTCATTTCAGTGATCCAAAGAGCTCTGAGACACAACACCATCCATGAGTTTAATTTAAAAACCAAACATTTATTGTTTATGACACTTACATCCAATGTGCATAATAATTTGTAACGCGTTGTATGTTACTGGGGAAGGGAAAATTAACAAGTCTTGGTTTACGAGTACCGAGTATCATGCTTCTTGTTTTGATGGCAAGCATCACGTGATCACAACTGAGCCAACAGTTTTTTCTCTCTCTTCCGATGCGGAATTGTGGTTAATCATCTCCCTGCAGGGTCTTAATCTCTTACTGGTAAAACCAACATCTGTGCACACGTGGACTGTTTACCATAACACAGTGACCATGTGTGTCTGCGTAAAACATTTTATTTTGTGTCTTTATGCAAACTGCCCTAACATGCGTGTGTACAGCGCATGTGTAAAGCAAAAGCAAGTCTCATTAGAGAGGTTAAACATCCATTTTCTCTCTCTGTATCAGCCTGGTCTTTGTGTCTGTGTTTGCGTGCGTCATTGGACACCGTGCCACATACAAACACACACAGACTCCTCCTACTTTCGCCTTCACAGACACACGCTTTCTCTTTACTCTACACAGAAACACTGCTCTGTCACGATTCTTTTCAAAGGTAAGGTGCAGGTTAATTTGTTTTATTTTTACTTTACAGCAGTGATTCAGTTAGAATGTCATTGGAGCGATTTCTTGTTTATTTCTTGTAAATTTTTCCGATAAATCAATGTTTCTTCTGCGCGTGTGTGAAAAGAGTGGAGGAAGGGTAACTGTGTAAGACGAGAAGGGGGAGAGGAGAGGGGCTCCTTACTTTAGCTTCTCTCACTCACTCACACACAGACACACACACAGTGCCTGCACAAACCTTGTGCAGGTTAATTTGTTTTATTTTTACTTTATATTTTGTGTTAACTATTTTTATGCATTTATTGTTTGGGGCTGTGGAACAAATAATTTGAGTTTCCATTATTTCTTGTGGGAAAACTTGATTTGGTGTACAAGTGTTTTGAAATACCCGCTTCCGGAGCGAATTATGCTCGTAATCCAAGGTTCCACTGTATAGACAATTTAGGAACACCAACACTGTGGGAGAAAACTGGAATATCCAGAGGATACCCAACAAGCACAGGGAGAACATGCAAACTGCCCCAACATGCACACAGACCCAAGGTTGGAATCAAACGAAAACCCTGCATTCAACAATTTCAACCATTAAGCCACTGTGCTGCCGTTCAGTGGTTTTAAAAATATGAAAACTTTATTCGAGTTTAATGCTAAAACATGTCTACAATAAAAAAAAATTAATGGTTTTGTATCTGTACACCTTTGATATCTTTTAAAGATCTATTCTCTTTTAACTTACTAGAGGTTACCCATGTCTCCACCTCCCAAAGCATGACATTAAAGCTAATAATCACATTATCATGTACTATACCTGTGCATCACCCATCGGCCATGCACCATTTGCTGCTCACACAAACAGAATTTCTGTTTTTATATTTATATGTTAACATCGTCAGTCAGGAATGTTTGGTGTTTATGTACCATAAGTCCCCTCCTCACAAACAAGTTCTGTTGTTCTTGAGGAGGGGACTTAATGTTCAAGTTCGTAAGTCGGATTTCCTTGTAAGTCGGGGACTGGCAAAGTCTTATATGCCTTTGACACAAATTTACAATTTAAAGCATACCAATCCACTTGACTAAATCTGTCCCCTTTCCCAACAATGCCATTATGTGACTAAAAACTGAAATAAGAATGAAATGTTGTCTCTGTGCCTTTCAATCATGAGGGAATCCAGGACGCCATTTTATCTCAGAGTGTATTTCCCCATAAGAAATAATGGAAACTTCAATGATTTGTTCCACAATTAAAAAATATTCAAATACAAATTATTAATAGAAAATAAAAAGTAAAAATAAAACTAATTAACCTGTACTTTACCTTGACAGGAGAAGAGGAGGGTTATAGGATATATTATTCACATATATATATAAGTATACTACCGTTCAAAAGTTTTAGATCACTTTCTAACTCCATGATAGTTCCTGATTTTTATTTCTTCCTACAACATTGTAAAGGAATGCTGAAGGCGTTCAAAAATGCATTAATCTCCTTTGAACAGTTGATATTGAGATGTTTCTGCTACTTCTGCTCTGTAAAGACTTCATAACGCCTCTAATCTGAGGTGCTGTTAATTGGTCATTTTTCAGGCTGATAACTCTAAATGAACTTCTCGTCTGCAGCAGAGGTAGGTTTTGGTCTCGCCCTTCTGGGATGGCCTTCTTGAGAGCCAGTTTCATTATGGTGCTTGACGGATTTTGCAAATGCACTTGACAATACTGTTCTTGCAAGAACTATTACAGAAAGGCCGATCTCTGTGTCTTAAAATAACAACTAACTGTTGTTTTTGTTGTTATGTAATTACCTAATTCCATATGTGTTATTTTATAGTTTTGAAATCCCCAGTATTGTTGTAGAATGTAGAAAATAAATCACTAAACAAAAACAAAGAAATTTGCAAGTGATCTAAAACTTTTGAACGGTAGTGTATGCGCACATGCACACACTTGGACACTCACACACACGCATATATGTTGACTTTACTATACAACGGGAATCCAGGGGAAGAGGAAGCCATTCTATCAAAGTTTTCCACTTTCTTGGAATGTGAACTTTGTTTAGTTAAGGATTTTCTGAAATTAGGACTATTCACCATTGAGACAGCTTTACAGGAGAGCCATTTGCTATCATCATGCTCCCGGACTGATTCATTAAAATCAGTGAGGCCGACTCACTTGTCCTGCACCCCCACACGTACAATACACCGGACATTTTATATATCACTTACATACTGAAAATATTGTATATAATTGTTACTCATATCGGGTGCACTGGAGTGTCTATTTTTGTACAAAAGAGCTACTTCTGCTATTTGTTTGCATCTATGAATGTTAGATGCAAACCGCAATCCGTTCGTATCTGCGGTATAAGTATAAATAAGACTACTGTACCTGTATTAATTTATTTAGTAAATTGTTCCCACAATAGTGTCTTTCTAAGGAAATATTACATTTCTTAATATTAAGGGACATTTTATTTTTAGGATTGTTTTTAGGTAAAACAGCAAGGATGGATTCTTCATAATAACTTAACCAGGAAGCCAGTTTTTATCCTAAGTAACTGCTATGAAAAGATGCTGCATTGAATTTTGAAATAATCACATAGCAGTAACAAAAAACACTTGGTTATTAGACAATATTAATGTCTGACGGTGTTAACAAAAATCTTGTAATGCACTGAAAAGGTTGTCACTTGTACAAAACTTTTACAACTGGGAAGTTGTTCCAAAACATGTTTCATCCCAGTTCTCAAGAATGAATGCATTGTTAAATTTATTTTGATTAATACCCAAAATTATTTATTTATTTATTTTATTTTTACATAGGTCATAGTGTAGCAGTTAGTGACTCAGGACTGGAATCTAAGAGCCTTTAAATATACCATATGGTTCTTCTTTTAAAAAACAAACAAGCAAAAAAACATACAGTGAAAGTAATCAATTTACCAGTTTAGCAGGAAGCTGAAATGTGTAGGTCAACTTCAGTCTTTGGAAAAAAGCTTCCTTCTCACATTCATCAGCAAAGTCAAAAAATCTTGCTGTCTCCAAAGAAGGCTCTTTAGTGTTCCTTCTCATGTCACTCTTATAGACATTATGGGCTCTTCTCTGAGGCATCACTGAACTCGGCTTAAGCTTTGATATGGCCCGAGTGCTGATAACATCACTGAAGGTCACCTTTCGGGATTTTATTGGCCTGTGTTTTCCTGTAAAAGGCTAAGTGAAAGCATTGCAATTGGTGAAAAACCACTAATATTCTTTTTTATCAAAAATAATCTATTACTTCAGTTTTGCTGTGTGGTGTAGCAGGCTAAATCTTCAAGAATATGTGCATGCTTCCAGTGCTTTCATTGTAGTGTAGATAATTTTACATACAGCATCTCATAGAAAGTGCTATAATTCCATCACTGTTCAACTGTTGTGAATACATTATACTTTGACTCTTTTTCTACTACATTTTAGCATTTAACACTATAATTCCCTCCACACTCCTCACCAAACTGGAGCATCTGGGACTCTCTGTGTCAGTGGATCTCCAATTTCCTAACTGGCAGACCATAGGCAATGAGGATGGGCAGCAGTGGCGCCTGCTAGCTTTTGAAACAGGGCAAGCTCATATTAGGCCTTCATCATAAAATTCATTGTTATTTGTACGTAAATTCTGGCTAGTTTCCCCTTCCACGAGCTACTTTAATTATATGAACGAACTAACTTCACAATGCTGAAACAAGGAGCAAAGTCAAGAACGCTATAATGTTTTTTTTTTTTTGTTATTTAAAGAATGATTTGTACAAACAAAAATGGTTTATATCACCAGCAAACAATACAGAGTGCCGCAGTTCGTCGTACCACTTCACCTGCAAATCCACATGTAACTGAACTTGAATCTCTGTAGCGCTGATTTATACGTAAGACATGCTATCAATCAAAAAAGGTTAAACAACTCCTCCAATCATCATGCAGCAGCCCAGCGTCCTGGCCCGCCCACTGCTCCATTCACTACCAGAGAAGCTGAGCTTCCCTGGAAGTGACGATTTTGGTGCATTTATCCAATTACCGTCCAGCTTTTCTGCAGTGAAAAAAGCTCTTCTGTGCTGCCCATAGCGCTCCAGGGAAGCTGGGCTTCAGGAGGGTTTAACACGCTGTGCTGCACGGAAATGTATGACAAGAAAATCGCGTCAAACAATCTACAATAAATACCTGATTCTGAACGAGCTAGTCATGAAGTTGAACGCATTCTAGCGCACTTTTATTATAACCAATATAAATACGACAGTGCATATATGAGCATTTATTTTCTGACATAGTAGAGGAAGTGGAGCTTCCCTTGTAGTCTTAGAGCAGCTGCCACTGATGGGCAGATATGTCGCAGCCTCCCTCACCCTTAGCCCTGGAGCCCCCCAGGGTTGTGTTCTGAGCCCCCTACTGTACTCATCGTACACAAAGTTCACTGATGACACTATTGTGGTAGGCCTAATCTCTGACAACAATGTGACGGCCTACCTGGAGGAGATTACGAATCTGGAGAACTGGAGAATTGGTGCCAGAGAAAAAACTTTCTCCTTAACATCAGCAAGACAAAGGAACTTCAGTCCACTATCAACCAGACACCTGTCATCAACGAGAGCCCAGTGGAGAGAGTTTACAGATTCACATACCTCGATGATGAAAAAGGCCTGGTAGCTTTTCTACCACCTCAGTCGTTTGAGAGACTTTAGACTGCCATCTATGGTGCTTAAGCGCTTACTCTTGCACCATAGAACATCCTGATGGGAAACATTGCAACCTGGTTCGGGAACAATGCCATGCACTGCAGTCAAGCTCTACAGAGGGGGGTGCAATCAGCTGAGTTGATCATCCGCACCAAGCTCCCTGACCTGCACTCAATCTACAGCAACTGTTGCTGCACCTCAGCCACCCCAACAGTGAACTGTGCTCCCTTTGTTGTGGACAGAAAAGCGCTTCCACTCCCTGAAGGCCAACACAGAGAGATTGAGAAACTTCTTCCTGCTATATGGACTCTCAGTCAGAACTCCACAAAGAACTCAACTTTTAGTTGGACTTGCTATTTTCCTTCACACACCAAAAACCAACCACACTGAATATTTGAACATATTGAAATATTTGTACAGAACATTTTTGTTGCACATTTCTGGATCTATTTACATACAGTCTACCACTACTGCTCATCATTTCATTTCATAATCCATGACCACTCATATTGCTGCTGTTTGCACATTGCACACATTGTACATTCCATATAATCTATTCAGTTTATTTATACAGTTCATATATTTTTACATTTTTAGATTTTTTTTACTTGATTTTATTGCCAGGCCACAGTTGTAAATAAGAAACCTGTTCTTAATCTGTCTTGCCTGGTTAAATAAAGGTAAATAAAAAAAAAATATTGTAACAATTTTTATTTAAATTGTAAATCTACAATATTTAGATTTAAATTGTAAATCTACAAGCTACGTACTGTATATTGTAGATTTTATATTTTGCATTCTTTTCTGTTGGAATATGCCCCACTTATTTCCTTTCTTAGGTCACAGTCATGTGCAAATCATACTGTGTATGGTTGTGTATGTGACAACTAAAAAATTTAATTGACAGTATAAATATCTTTATACCATATATATATATATATATATATATATATATATATATATATATATATATATATAAAAATAAAATTGTATTTAAATTATTTTATTCACTGTATATGAACTATTGGGACCAAGAAAGTGAATCCCTGTAAATATTTACAAAGTTGTCCACATGTTTTTAATGACAAGCAATTTATTACCTTTTTTTCCACAACAGGAGAAAATGCCCTAAATATCTTAGTTACAGGAGTCCTTTCTTCAGCTGGAGTGGTTTTGCTATTACCTCCTGCAAACAGTACAAGTTCAGAATAAATTTGGATTTCCTGCAATACAAGACGTTACATCAACTAATTAAATAATTTAACAGCAGAGAAAAAAAAATACCCAAAGTATTGCTTGTGGATTCCAAATATTCACATGGTCCTACCAAAAGTGAGGATCTACAAAACAAACAAAAAGCTTTAAGAAAAACTTATAAGCATAAAGATCTTGCACAACAAAACAGATGAACGAATGCAGAAAAATGCGTCCAAAAAATCCACATCAATCATGTTTTAATCCTCTTAATCCCGAAAAAGAAAGAACCAATTCACCAACTGCAAAGTTCTTCACCAAGAAGGAAACCCTTGCCATCTATGGTTTCTTCCCAAGGAGTATGGCCAGACCTAAACCAGGGATTACAGCTTATTTTGTTTATGTTATATATTTTGTTTATAGCGCGTTACAATATTGAATTATGATTGGCTAATTACCGTTATTTATTGTTCGTAATTGATCATACTTAGAGAGTTTTGATATTTCATTTTCATTTCAAGTTGTACATAATAGATGTTATACACAAGATGTTATATCATTTCTATCTGTTGTTGCCCAAATGAGGATGGGTTCCCTGTTGAGTCTGGTTCCTCTCAAGGTTTCTTCCTAATGCCATCTCAGGGAGTTTTTCCTTGCCACCGTCGCCGTCACCCTTGGCTTGCTCATCAGAGAAATTTCATTCATTCGTCTCATTATCTGCACATTTTTCTCACACATCCACACTTCCAATTATTTTCTTTTCTATAATTATTATTATTTGTTTTTATTTATTTATTTTCTATTATTATTATTTTATTTATTTATTTATTATTATTATGATTTGTTAAATTTCTTTAATTTTTGTGAAGCTGCTTTGAGACAATGACCATTGTTAAAAGCGCTATATAAATAAAATTGAATTGAATTGAATTAATACACAGCATTATTAATCTGAAGGAGATTGTAAGGGGGTGATGGTTTTTGGCATTTTTTTTTCAACAGGGCGGATGCCATCCGTCACATTCCGTGTGTCCCGTGTGGCCTCTGATGTTGTCTCTTGAGGCTTCTTACCGGGCTAAAGATAAAAAAAAAAAAACTGGACTGCTCAGTGAGTCAAGGTAACCCAGATAGCACTATAGTGAAACCTCGGATTGCGAGTAACGTGGTTTGCGAGTGTTTACAAGACGAGCAAAGATTTTTTTATCAATTTTGACTTGGAAAACGAGCAAGTCCTGGTTTACGAGCACTGAGCATCATGCATCACGCTTCTTGTTTTGACACCGAGTGTCACGTGATCACAACTGAGCCAACGGTTTTTCTCTCTCCTGCACTGCGGAATTGTGGATAATCATCTCCCCTGCTGGGTCTTAGTGCTCGTCTCTTACCGGTATAATCAACATCCGCGCACGTGTGTACTGTTTACTATAACCCTGTGAACATGTGTGTGTGTGTGTGTGTGTGTGTGTGTGTGTGTGTGTGTGTGTGTGTGTGTAAAACATGTTACTGTGTGTTTGAAAGCGCGTGTGTACTGTTTCTTATAACACACGTGTATGCGCGCGTGTAAAGCAAAAGAAAGTCTCATTAGAGGTTAAAAATCCATTTTCTCCCTCTCAGTCATTATGTGTGCGCGTTATGTGTGTGCACCAGGCTTGAGCACAATTCAGAATTTGCCGCCATTCAATTCATGAGCCCCACAGGAAGTTGAATTTGAATTGGAGTTGGAATGACAGGAAGTGGAATTAAATTCATGGCAATTCAAAGACATTTCACACAGTCATACAACAAAAAGAATGTGTTGAATCTCACATATAATTACATTAATTTTGTATTTTAATAGCATAATTTCATTACACATAACTAGTCACTCCTCAACCCTGCATACATTTTGTTCCAACATATAGATAATCAAAATTTTGTTAAAAATTTTATTTTAATTTCAAAGTAATCAAATAACACAAAGTCGTTGTAAATGCAGCTGTCATTTATTCCAATGCAAAAGTCATTGAGCAACACTGTTGCATCTAATTCTCAATAGCTCCTCAAATGTTTTATCATTCAGTCTGCACCGTTCTGGTCTGAATAGCTTTCCTGCAACACTAAAGATTCTCTAAAGATTCAGGTGCAGAGGAAACTGGTATGGCAAGATATTAACATGCAAGTTGAGCTAGAGTAGGAAAACGGCTTTGGTTTTCTTTCCAATAGACAAAGGATCAGTATCCTCTGTAAGACAAGGGGTACTGAAGTACACAGAGACCTCATGTGGGGCTGTGTCAGCTGGCATGGCAGTTGATTGGCTTTCCATGTAGGAAAACAGTTTTGGGCGTTTCTTTGGTTGAGCACTGCCATTCATGGTTGCATTCCCTTTTGGGGAGGCTTTTGATTTTTGATAATAAGGTTTTTGATTATTACCTGCTCTTCACCAATACACCAGTCCAACTTAAACCTTTGGTCGAGCATGGCAGCTACCTGGAAGCATTCCATCTCTTCACATTTTATTAAACAGCTGAGGGATTTATTTCTAATTTTCCTTAATATTTTATGCGAATATGGCACAATCATTAATAATGGATTTATGTCAGCATGATCTTTATAAGTGTCCTTGTTTACTTAGTAAGTGCTCCTGTTTACTTAGTTCTTACATGATGTTTTTAACCTTGATTGTATTTTTCTTCCTTTGTTTTTCCTTTCTTGGCCTTGGGTCGATGTTTACATCGTAGTATAAAATGGGTGTTTTGCCATTTATGTTTGGATTTCATTGCCCTGGCTGACTGACGCATGCATGCAAATTAAAACTACCTTCTCCAGCTGAACCCTGGCTCTGAGTCTCCTGATTCCTTGATCATCTAATGCTCTGGTCAGATCCAGAAGATTTTATTTTTATTTACAACAATCCTGGCGACTCTGGTGGGACAGTGACGGTCTCCGTCTGACGACTGTGACGTGACGACTGATCCAGGCGACAGCAACATCGTCTGCCTGAGTTCTGACTCTAGTCCCTGGAGGTCCTGTGCATGACAGCATGGGTGAGTTCCATCCTGTAAAAAAAATCCTTGCTGCTAGATGATTGTAGAGGAATCAGTAAAAGTCTAACGTGTAGTTCTCTCAGTACTGAATGAGTTAGCCTTAATATTGTTTGACAATATGGCGACGTGTTTTCAGGATCCTAAGTGTGACGGACGGCGGTCCTCACTAGTTTGTGAATCCCTGCCCTTGCCGATGAGTCCTCTTTTGAGAGGGAATTGGGGCAGATGTTGGATAAATTGTGTAGCAAATAAAAGGTGAAGCTATGCAAATTTCTTGGTGTTAAAGATGAGGATAAATGGACTAGAGAGCAATGTTTTTCTGCTTTGGAAAGGTGTGTGCAGCGTAAAGACCTTGAAGCTGCAGTTCAAGTATTTAGGCAGTGGCATGCTCTTCTAATACAATCACACGATGAAGAGCGGGATTGTGAGAAGCGTGAGAGTGACGAAAAGATCAGTAAACTTGCGCAGGTATGCGCTAATCATAAGCATGCCGCTCAATCTGCTCAAAAAACATACAGTATGAGCAGTCTCAGTGCTCAATTAACTCTCTCCAAACCAAACTCGAGGTTTTGAAAAAACAAGCAGGGAAGCCATCTCTGTCTAAATCAAAGCCATTGTTTCCATCTCTTCCTAATCTTGGCTTCCTAATTATATACAATTAAGAGAGCAGTCACAGGTTGAGGATTCTGACTTAGATCCAGCATGCATCGGTGTGGCTCCGATGGCTGTGACAGAGTCTCGCTCTAAAAAAGATGAAGACTCAAACGTAACAATCACATACAAGCCACTGAGTCCTGCTGAAGTCAATCGTATGGCAAAAGACTTTAAACATCCGAGAGAGATGGGCATGGGCCCTTTCTTAACGCAGATGCAGCGTAAAATTCAGTTGTATAATTTCCACCCTCTGGATGTGATTGCCATAAGTTCCCAGATTTTTCTGCCCTCAGAAGTAGATAAGTTAAGAGCTTATTATCAGGCTTGTGAGGACAAGCAAAAGCTTACTTCGGCAAAAGCTGTGCAGAAGTGTTCTGATGACCTTCTGATGATTATTCGTGATTTTGTGGACTGCTGGCGTAAAGTTGTGGATTGTCAGCAGGCAAAAAATTAGTCTGTCCTTGAATACACTCAGCGCTATGCCCAGGTTTTTATGTTGTATGGTGGGAATGGTTTGAGCTCTACAGACGAGGTGATGGCCAGCCGAATTCCCGTTGCGCAGTGGGCTGATGGCTTACGTGCTGAGTTGCGCAAGGTGGCTTCTAAAACCTGAGTGGCGGAAGTCCACACTTAATGATCTCTCTGACAGTCTTTCAGCATATGAAAGAGATTCCAATGTTAAAACATATGTGTCTGCGTTGATGCAAGCTGCTGTTGATGTGGAAAATGCTCAATCTGTTCCACGTGATGTCTGCCGCTATTGTCATAAGCCTGGACACTGGTACAAGGCTTGCCGGAAGCGAAAGGCAGACATGAAAAAGCAGAAATGTGCTTCTGACTCTGGAGGTTCTCAACCTAACTTGAGGGGCGGAACTCTTTCGCCTGATGTGGCAGGGCAGATCATTCAGATCTTGCAGCGTGCTTCCCAGTCAACGTCACCTGGTTTGCTTAATCCACGTGATCCCATGATTGCTAATCACCCTATTTGGGCTAAAGATAAAAACGATTGTGGTCTATTGGACATTGAACCAGTGCGGCTCACTAGAAAACCTCCACCTATGACCAAACAGTACCCTCTTTCGCAGGAAGTTATTGAGGGGATTCGGCCTGTAATCACTGATTTGGTAAGCCGAGGCCGAGTATTGTATAGTACAATACTATTCAGCACTATTACAGTACTATAGTCACTATAATACTATATCAGCAAGTTGGATGTGAATGCTAGCGGTTTTGGTCCATGCTTTCAAGCTACATTTTTAGCTGTTACTGGCTGTGCTCCGATAGTGTTGATGCAACATCTCACTGTACATTGTCCTCATGCTATTCTCTCTTTGTTGTCCTCAGCTCGTGTGATCACAGTAATTGCTCAAAGATGGAGCAACTGGCTCAATACTCTCACAGCTCCTCATTGTTAATGATGGCTGCAATGTCTGATTCCTTAGATGAGGGCGCGTGGGGTGATCATGACCGTGTGATGCTTTCACACTCACCACCTTCAAAGGTCTCTGAAATTCCTCTGGAAAACCCAGACATGGTCTTGGTCACTGACGGTTCAGCCCAGATGCTGAATGGATGCAGATGAGCTGGATGGGCTGTGTGCTCATTACATGCTGTTATAGCTCAGGGTCGTCTCCCTGATCATCTCTCTGCACAAGTTGCGGAGCTTGTTGCCCTGACTAATGCATGTGTTTTGGCTACAGGATGTTCAGCCACAATCTATACTGACAGCCGTTATTGCCATGGCACAATACATGACTATGCGAGCATTTGGCGATGACATGCCTTTCTAACAGCTTCAGGAACGCCAATCAAAAATGCTTCAAATGTGTCTGACCTCTTGTCCGCCTGTGAGCTTCCAAAAAGTTTAGCAGTAGTCAAGGTCAAAGCACACTGTCCAAAAAACATTGATGAAAGCAGAGGAAATGCCCTGGCTGATGCTGCGGCCAACCTGCATGCAGGCTGCCTGCTATCACAATCTCAGCCGTCAAAACCTCGAACTCTGCTGATGTGAAGGTTGAGTCACAACAACTCCCTGATGGACATGTATGCTAATGCTCCTGCACTAGAAGTGTGGTCCTGGATTGACAAGGTGGCAAGCCTAGACTGTGCTGATGCTTGGACCAAGGGAGGTAAATATGTTGCCCCTGAGTCCCTGCTGCCATACTTGGCCCAACAAATTCACAGTTTGGGACACGTGGGTGTTCAGACAATGGTTCACAGATTTTTTTCTATGTGGTGGAACCCCAAGTTCCGCGCACATGCATCGGATGTCGTGAAACGCTGTGTTCTGTGTCTCAGGCTAACAACAGTGCAGCTGGAGTGCCAACTCCTGCAGCTCACACTCCAGCGTCAGCAGGTCCGTTCAAACACCTGCAGGTCGACTAAATCACCCTTCCTCCATGTCAAGGTAAACGAGATGTGTTGGTGGTGGTTGACCAATTTTCTCGCTGGATTGAAGCCTACCCAACTAAAACAGGCATAGCTCTGCACACTGCAAAATCACTGGTCAAGGACTTCTTCCCTCGCTGGGGAATTGCCGAATGCATTCATTCAGATCGTGGAACTCATTTCACTGGACAGGTTGTGCAGGAAGTCATGAAGTTGTTGAACGTCCAGTGGAAGCTTCGCTGTCCTTACAGGCCCCAGGCTTCTGGGCAGGTTGAACGTCAAAACCAGACGTTAAAGCTACGATTGTCCAAGCTCCATCAGAGTGGAGTGTCATGGGTAGACGCACTACCAGCTGTTCTGTGCAGCATTCGGTCATCTCCTACAAGGGGGATTGGTCTCAGACCTGGACTCATGCTTCACACTGTAAAGTGGTGTTACCTCCTAAATAGGGTCAGTTTGGGTGGCTCTGGGAGAAGAGCTTTGAGAGGATCTGATGGTGTTTAGGCCGCGGGGGTTAAACTCGAAGTGAAGATTCCCTTTTCCCCAACATGTGGTTAGTGCTCCCTACTTCTCTCAGTGGACAGGACCCAAGTTAGGAAGGGAAAGATGGTCACCCTTTACAGTGGTCATATGGTGGATTCTGAACCGTTGCCAGTTTTTCGCCAAAAAAAAACGTAGGGAAAAAAAACACAGGGTTTAGAAGATTTCATTTGAATAACTTGCAGAGAGAGAGGGAAAAAAAAGGACCATCTCTGTGTTTACTACCGGATTCTGCTATCTCGTGTGTGTGGTGTTTTTTATTTTTTTTTGCAGGAACAACCAAGTAAGGCATTCCGGAAGTTGGAGAAGCTGATACGAGATAACCACGAGTCTGCTACTGGATACATCAGGTTCCCGCTTTCTCCCAGCTGGAGATATTAAACTGTCTGGTAAATGTGTTCGGTGCTGATTTTGATAAGAGAAACACTTTCCATGCTTTGTTTACATTAACTCAGAACACACTGTACTCTCAGAATTCAACATAACTACTTGTCATAATGTAACTCAAGCAGTCGCTACTCAGTGTTGCTCTCTAGGGGTGGAAATCTGTAATCAGACTTATCTTCCCTCTCATAGTGTAACTGACGTCATTACATTGACTAAATTTCCATGGTGTGTTGAAAATCA
This sequence comes from Channallabes apus, assembly GCA_030522415.1. Classification (NCBI taxonomy): domain Eukaryota; kingdom Metazoa; phylum Chordata; class Actinopteri; order Siluriformes; family Clariidae; genus Channallabes; species Channallabes apus. The sequence continues at coordinate 216,283 of CM060125.1, read as the reverse complement.
TGTAAGGGAATCTCCCTTTATGGGTGAAATATCTGGGGCATTGTGCAGTTTTATCATTGAACTCAGTAAATTTCATCTAAAGGATATTTCACACATTTCCCAAATTCAACCTAAATTTACAGCTCATTCTATACTTGATTGTGTTTCTGAACCTGGTCCATGGGTTAATTGGCTCTCAATTAATAAATTCTGTCGTATTCCAGCTCCTTCTTGTACTTACTGGTTGTGTGGAAGTACCGCATATAGAATTACCTGCGAGATTCAGTGGCCGATGTTCTTTAATCTATCTTCTTCCAGCCATGAGACCTCGACACCCAAATCCTAAGGGCCAAGTTACGAGTAAACCTAATTCTACTCCACAGCATGTCATTTTAATACACCGGCTTCCTACAGATCGCTCAGAAATTAATCTAGATGTTCCTAGTTCTTGTGGACCAGTAAATTGCGTGAAAGCCGAATCTATCTATTTGGTATAAGAATGGGAAAGTGCACACTGCCATAGAGAGGGGAGTTCAAAAGGTACCCCAAATGCTAACCTTCATGACAATGGTACCTTAACACTCTTACCAATGAAGCAGGTATATCAATCCTTTGCCGACTCAATCAACCAATCTGAAATTCCTATCTCTGTAACAGATAAGCTGCTATCGGACATTGCTTTCTATTCTGAAGTTGATGAACAGAAGTGCCCGGTGAGTTATCAACTTCACACACGTCCTTTCAAGGTTATATCATTCGCAGCTAATGACCCTCGTTAATGAATGCACAACAGGGTGGTACCTGTGCAGTTGTAGGCCCTGAATGTTGTACGGACATTTTTGACCCTACCTTAAACCTAACTCAGTACATTAAAAACTTAGAGGAGTTACGTGATCACGTTATACATATTAATCAAGTTAACAGTGATAGTCTAGGGGCCTGGCTAGGTTCCTGGTGGATATATGGCCGTGAATGTTTATTAGCTTTCATGGTTTTCCTTTTCATCCTTCTGTTAGCTATGGAACTATTCGTTGCTGTTGTTTGTGTGTTTTTAAAAGTGTAAACCACACTCAAATAGCAGAAACTACAATAATGTTGACTCCTAGGCCTAATGCCTACATTTGACGTGACCTTTTTCTTATTTTATGCTCAGTACGCTTAGAAGTTTAGAAGGTTAGAAGTGTAAGTCCTATTCCGTTGTGGAATATGTAAACGAGTAATCGCCTGGCCAGTTCAAGTAGGCTTTATTGTCACTTCAACCATATACAGTTAGTACACAGTGACACGAAACAACGTTCCTCCAGGAACAAGGTGCTACATGCAACATAAATTTACAACATAGTTAGCTAGTTTAGTGTTTTCTAGTAATCTAAGAGGCCTAGTTAGCTGGCTAGCAGAGACAAGACAGACTGACCCAAAATAAATTACAACATTGTAGCGCTGCCACATAAAGGGGCATTTTCAATAACAGGGAAATGGTTGAAGAGCTAATGCTGCTCACCTGTGGCCGAAGATGTGCCCTAGCGGTTTCTGTTCCCCCCATGGACAGTGTTTTGGTCACTGGGAGACTTCGACGATGACCACCCCAACCTCTGTCTCAAGGGGAACCCTGATATCTCCGAGGAAGAACTAGTGGGGCGAACAGTGGAGAACATCAACCCGAGAAGGGCCGGATGTTTAACAGGGACGGAGAACACCATTGAACAACAGGTGGAGAGAGGCTCCAGGGGAGAGGAAGACGGCGAGGACCGCTTAAATCCGGGTCCAGATGCCATACCCCGAGCACCCCCGCCGCTGAAAGGAGGTGACACCCCGCGTCTAACCACCACGACAACAAAAGGGACCTCTGACTTACCTAGCGACCTGTGCGAGATTATCCAAGCCCAACAGAAGGACCCTACTATTTTAAAGCTGCTCTCCAACGACCATCCAAGGAGCACACGAGATCAGAAGGTCGCCTTCGAGTATCACCAAGGGGCATTATATCGCCGGGTACAAGGCAAAAGCGGGGAGAGGTTCCAGCTGGTTGTTCCCCAGGCATTAATTAACAGCTTCCTCCTTCACCATCATGGCGACCCCAGGGGAAGACACCTCGGGCAACTAAAAACCCTGCTGAGGTCGGCGTGGTGGCCGACGGTGCGGGAGGACGTCTGGCACTACATGAAAACCTGAAAAAAATGCCTGTAGGACTGAACAGGGCCGCTGGCAGTACGGAATCCTCCCCTTTGTTGTCGTTTTGCTCAGGAACCACAGAGACGGAAAAGGCTTTTCAACAACTCAAAACCAACCTCACCAGCTCTCCTATTCTCCGAAACAAAGACATCGACCGTCTATTCCTGGTGCATACCGAAAACTTACACCAGCAAAACAGAAGTAGACTGTATGGGAGAAATTTTTATTTGATTTCATTTGATTTTACTTACTTTTGAGGGGTTAGAAGATACCTTATCTCTATGTAGCGCGGCCACATAAAGGGACATTTTTATATATGGGTAAATAATTGAAGAGCTAATGCTGCTCACCTGTAGCCTAAGATGTGCCCGAACGGTTTTAAACTTCCCCTATGACAGTGTTGGTCACCGGGCAAGCTCCCACGCGCATGCGCGATCGCGCCGCGAGGGACCCGGATGAGAACTGATCACGTGATCCGGCATAAAGCCGGAACCGGCGAGGAAGCCGGGACGGAGAGATTTCCCCAGCGCGCTGTGTGTTTTTGAGAGAGAGTTAGTAGGTTGCTTCCCTTTGGATGATCGGTTTTTGGATTAATCTCATTGGACACTCACTATTCACCTCTCATTCCGTTACTCTTGCTCCCAGTGGCGACATCAATCCTGGTGAGGCAGAGAATAAATCTCTCCAACTCATATTTCATTTCCGCAATACACTACACCCTGGACTTCCACTCATACACACTCACACACCCCTGCATACACCATACACATTGTTTATTATTATTGCATTATATTTGTATATATTGGTTTCGGTGCACCGTGTTTGTTTGGTTATTGGTTTGTCTTGTATAATACACTTTGGTTTATTTTCACTACTTGCTCTTGTGTTACGTCTATTATTGTCCCGCCGCGGTTGCGCAATACCGGAAGTGGTGTTTACCAGCTCATTCCTAGATTCCCGAATCCGTATTTGTGTAACTAAAGGTTTTATATTAATCCCAGCGTTACAAGTATATAATCGTGGATGTGTGTGCAAGCTGGGACATAGGCTTCTTTGTGTGCATTGCATATAGGAAACCCAAGCTTTACATTGGGGGGGCTGAAGAGGGCCCTTTAATGAAACCCAGATGTTGCAGAGAGGAGGGGCAGGCACTGCATATGTACTATAGCACACAGCAAGAGAATTCAGTTGCTCCACGGACACAGCTCCGACCTTGTTGTTTGATAATAAAGGTCGTAATCTTCTGTAAGCAAAGCCCGACTCTGAGTATTTTTCCACAACATAATGGCGCTGCGAGCAGGGTGGAAAAAGGGCAAAGGTGACTGACCGACGTGGGCTTCCTTGGTCAGCAACACAAACAGGTGGCCACTTACAAAGGTAAGCAACTTTTGCTTATATACTTAGGTTGTGTTGTTGGCTGAGGATCACCCATGGTGGTAAGGACTCCTAATAAAGGCCTCTCCAACTCAAGTAATTTAAAATGGGCTTTGTTTCCAGAAGAGAATGCATGCATCAGATTACTAACAGTTGTACTGATAGTGAATTGAGAAGATAAGCATTGCATTGGTCTGGGTGTTGTCAAGTGGGCATTGATTGATGGCAACAGTAACAGACGGTATGAGGAAGCGCATTTGGGTGTCTATTTGTTTTGTTAAGTGGGCTTTGATAGATAACAGGACAGGAAAAAGGTAGATAATCTCGATATTAATTTGTACTCATTGTCAAGTGGGCCTTGATTGGATGGCATGAGTAGTGCAGCAAGTTAATAAGGAATTGCGCTTAATTAGTTATATTGCTTGTGTAAGGTTACCCAGCAATTAATAAAAAATACCCGTTGTATGAGGAACGTACTGTTGTATGTCATAAGCAATTTTTGTAGCCACCGTAAATGTTATATGGTATGAGTTGGGTGGTGTGGTAATTAATTAATACCCTTCGTATGTGGAATGTACAACTGTACATCATAAGAAATCACCCCTTATGTTTTATTGATATGAGTGACAGGGGTAATTAATATCTCTTCGTATGGGGAGCACGATTTGTGCCATTAAGTTGATTTAAGTTGAATACAATTGCAATTGTTTGTGTCTAAGTGATGTTGTGTCTATCTGTTTCTGTCTGAGTGTGTGAGAGCTCTATGTTCACCTAGTGTGTGTGTGTGAGAAAGAGAGAGAATTGGTTGAATGAGATAAGCTCTGTGTTCTGTGAACAGGGCTGGACCTCCCGAGGGAATTGTGTGTGCAACCCTCAGAGGGGGGGCAGCTTGCTGCCAGACCAGAGACGTGTGTGTGAATGAGCCCTATTAAAGTAATAGCTTGCCTAATAATTAAATAGATAAATATTAATCAATAAAGGGACACGTGTGAGTGGAACAATGAGCCCTTTTAGCAGGGGGACAAGTATGAAAAGAATAAGCCCAATTTTCTAGGAAAAGAGGGATAAAGTCTGAATGCATAGGCCTCTGAATAAATAAATAGTGTGGAGTGGTGAATGTGTATGAACCCCATATTAATATTGTGGCATTACACACTTACTGATAAAAGTGTTCACGGTGCATAAAAGCACTATGCTTTTTACCAAGTGCTAATTTGAAAATAGTGAAGTGGTGTAGATTCAGGAGTGATTATCATTGATGAACCTTGGTAAGTGGAGGTGGATACTTCTGTGATTCTAAAAGAGTGTATATTGTTGTAAGTAAATTTAGCCATTAAGTAAGTGCATAGGCATAAAATAAAAAAAATAAAAATTAAAAATTAAATAAATAAATATCTAAGTGAAATAGGCTAAAGCATAATCTCCTCTCCGGTGGAGACTTTAGTGCCGAAGCATCCTTTGTGTGAAGATCTCATCACTAAGACCTCCAATAAGTAGCAAAAAGAGGACCAAAGATATGATTACAAGATGGCCAAAGGAGGGGACATTTGATTCAGCACTGTGTTCTGAGATGGACACCTTGATAAGAAAAATTATAAAGCGGTGGCAAGAGAGAGAAAGCATGTCTGGAGAAGTTGAAAAGACAGCAGGAAAGAGTGGTCCTAGCTTTGTTTAAGAAAGTATAAGTGAAGTTGGTAAGAAAGAAACAGGAAGTGATGGAAAAAGTTAAGAAAGTCATGAAGTGAGGCCGAAGTAGTGAGAGAGAAGTTAGTTACACCTCCCCCATATAGTAGGTGCAGGAAGACAGTCGAATTCCTAAGCGTAAAGGAATGGGGGAAGGTTTTGGTAAGATGGAGAAGGAATGTTATGCAGAGAGGTATAAGGAAAGTGGGGGTAGATTTACAGAGAGTGGAAAAGCTATTCAATTCAATTCAATTCAATTTTATTTATATAGCGCTTTTAACAATGGTCATTGTCTCAAAGCAGCTTCACAAAAATTAAAGAAATTTAACCAAAAAAAAAAATATATATATATTATATATAAAATAATTATATAATTATATATAAAATAATAAATAAATAAAATTATAATAGAAAATAAATAAATAAAAACAAATAATAATAATAACTAGAGGGGGGAAAATTCCTGAAGAAATTTTAAGTGTGTCTATGCGCGTGCCGGATCAGTGCCAAAACATCATGCAACCAACATGCAAATGAGCATAACATGTTGACAAACTCATTCAAAGCTGATTTCAATGTTTAGTCTATGACCGATTAATTGCCCCCTATGGGGGCAATTAACCGCCCAACCCCTTAGAAAAGCCATACCACCCCATGCCCGAAGGAGGCGAATCGTTTGACACCACATTCAAGGGTCTCCGACAAATGGTGCTGGACTAGCGGTTAATTGCCTCCTGCTGGGGCAATTAACAGCCCAGCCCCTCATAGACGTCACTGCACACCCCTGCCGGATAAGACGCACGATATGACACCTCATTCATGGGTGTAGGAGAAACGGTGCTGGAATAGCGGTTAATTGCCCCCCACGGGGGCAATTAACCGCCCGACCCTCAGTAACGCCATAGCACCCCTTGCCCGAAGGAGGCGAACGGTTTGACACCACATTCAAGGGTCTGCGACAAATGGTGCTGGACTAGCAGTTAATTGCCCCCTGCTGGGGCAATAAACAGCCCAGCCCCTCAGAGAGGTCACTGCACACCCCTCCCGGATAAGACGCACGATATGACACCTCATTCAAGGGACTACGACGAACGGTGATTGACCAGCGGTTAACGCCCGACCCTCAGTAACGTCATAGCACCCCATGCCCGAAGGAGGCGAACGGTTTGACACCTCATTCAAGGGTTTACGACAAATGGTGCAGGACTAGCGGTTAATTGCCCCCTGCTGGGGCAATTAACAGCCCAGCCCCTCAGAGAGGTCACTGCACACCCCTCCCGGATAAGACGAACGATAGGACACCTCATTCAATGGGCTACGACGAACGGTGACGGACCAGCGGTTAATTGCCCCCTGGGGGGGCAATTAACAGCCCGCCCTCAGTAGTATCATATAACCCCATGCCCGAATGAGGCGAACGGTTTGACACCTCATTCAAGGGTTTACGACAAACTCAGGCAACGCTGATCGCAATGTTAAGTCTATGAGCGGTCAATTGCCCCCTGCGGGGGCAATTGACCGCCCAGCCCTGAGCAAAGTCATAGCACCCCACCCCCGGAGAACCCGCAGGATATCACACCTCATTCATGTGAGTATGACAAACGGTGCGGGAATAGCGGTTAAAATGTTACGTCTATGAGCGATTAATTGCAATTAACCGCCCAGCCCCTCAGAAAAGTCATAGCACCCCATTGCCGAATCAGGCGAACGGTTTGACACCTCATTCGTGGATCAACGACAAACTAATTATTCGAAAAAATTCCCCATTCAAAGTCTATGGGGCAATTGTGAAGACCTCTCTTGCCCCGGGGGTACAACTTATACCCTCGTTCGGGGTATGCTCTGACACAGGGTGCAAACCTCTTCAAACGTGGCGAATTTCACGTTTCTACACAATTCCCTCTCTGCGCTACAACCTGTCAAATAAAAAATTCCATAGAGATGAATGGGGAAAATTTGGGTACTTTTTTGGGAATTTCGGGAAAACCGCATGATGAACCCCTTAGAAAAGTCATAGCACACCATTCCCGATCGGGCCGCACGAAACGATGTAACATACGTGAGGGTTTTCTCAAAACTGCGGGGGAAGAAACCCGGCAAAATTTTAGGCGGAAGAAGAAGAATAATAAGAACTAGAGAGGGGAAAATTCCTGAAGAAATTTTAAGTGTGTCTATGCGCGTGCCGGGTCGGTGGCAAAACATCATGCAACCAACAAAAGCCATACCACCCCATCCCCGGATAAGCTGCACGATTTGACACCTCATTCATGGGTCAACGACAAATGGTGTTTGACTAGTGGTTAATTGCCCCCCCGTGGGGGCAATTAACCGCCCGACCCTCAGTAACACCATAGCACCCCATGCCCGAAGGAGGCGAACGGTTTGACACCACATTCAAGGGTCTACGACAAATGGTGCTGGACTAGCGGTTAATTGCCCCCTGCTGGGGCAATTAACAGCCCAGCCCCTCAGAGAGGTCACTGCACACCCCTGCCGGATAAGACGCACGATATGACACCTCATTCAAGGGTCTACGACGAACGGTGATGGACCAGCGGTTAATTGCCCCCTGCGGGGGCAATTAACCGCCCAGCCCCTCAGAGAGGTCACTGCACACCCCTGCCGGATAAGACGCACGATATGACACCTCATTCAAGGGTCTACGACGAACGGTGATGGACCAGCGGTTAATTGCCCCCTGCGGGGGCAATTAACCGCCCGCCCTCAGTAGTATCATATAACCCCATGCCCGAATGAGGCGAACCGCTTGACACCTCATTCAAGGGTCAACGACAAACTCAGGCAAAGCTGATCTCAATGTTAAGTCTATGAGCGGTTAATTGCCCCCTGCGGGGGCAATTAACCGCCCAGCCCCTCAGAAAAGGCATAGGACCCCATCCATGAACCAGCCGAACGGTTTGACACCTCATTCACGGGTCCAGGACAAACGGTGCGGGACTAGCCATTAAAATGTTAAGTCTATGGGCAATTAATTGCCCCCTGCGGGGGCAATTAACCGCCCAGCCCCTCAGAAAAGGCATAGCACCCCATCCCTGAACCAGCCGAACAGTTTGACACCTCATTCATGGGTCTGCGACAAAGTAAGTATTCGATAAATTCCCCATTATAAGTCAATGGGGCAACTTTGGGGACCTCTCTTGCCCCGGGGGTCCAAATTAAACCCTTGTGCGGGGTATCCTCTGACACAGGTTGCAAACCTCTTCAAAGGTGGTGAATTTCACGTTTCTACAAAATTCCCTCTCTGCGCCACAATCCGTCAAAATTTGGCCTCCATTGCTCCCTGCGGGGGCAATTAAGCACCCACCCCTTATAAAAGTCATAGCACCCCATTCCCGATTAGGCCGCACGATTTGACACCCCATTCATGGGTCTAGGACAAACGGTGCGGGACTAGTTACGCGCCGAACTTTCATACGGAAGAAGATAAAGAATAAGAAAAAGAAGAATAATAAGTATGCAAGATAACAATAGTGATGCTTTTCAAGCACCACTAATAAGCCTGCAAGATAACAATAGTGATGCTTTTCAAGCACCACTAATAAAAAGAAGAAAAAACCCTTTTTCGATTTTGGAAATCAGTTTTTTGGGAATTGCGGGAAAACGGTGCGTCGGATCGCTTAGGGAGCCGATGTTCCATAAGCTCTCCCGATCGAGCCGGACGCGATGGTGTATGATTCGTGGCCGTCGGACCAAAGCTCTCCGGCGTTGGAGCGTCCAAAGTTTCGGGATGAATAGTAATAAGTGGTCTATTCCATAGACACACTTAAAAAAAATAATAATAAGTATGCAAGATAGTAGTAGTGATGCTTTTCAAGCACCACTAATAATAAATACGTTTTTCATTTTGGAAATCAGTTTTTTGGGAATTGCGGGAAAACGGTGCGTCGGATCGCTTCGGGAGCCGATGTTCCATAAGCTCTCCCGATCGAGCCGGACGCGATGGTGTATGATTCGTGGCCGTCGGACCAAAGCTCTCCGGCGTGGGAGCGTCCAAATTTTTCAGACGAATAGTAATAAGTGGTCTATTGCATAGACACACTTAATTATAGAAAAGAAAATAATTGGAAGTGTGGATGTGTGAGAAAAATGTGCAGATAATAATGAGACGAATGAATGAAATTTCTCTGATGAGCAAGCCAAGGGTGACGGCGACAGTGGCAAGGAAAAACTCCCTGAGATGGCATTAGGAAGAAACCTTGAGAGGAACCAGACTCAACAGGGAACCCATCCTCATTTGGGCGATAACAGATAGAAATGATATAACATCTTGTGTGTTGTGCAGGTGAAAATTCAATATGACAGAAATTATTTAAATTGACATGAAGACCAGTTCAGCATAGGGACGAGTCAGTAGGTGCAGAGGGCAGATGAGGTCTGGATCACTGGAAGCACAGGAGCAGCATGTGTAGCTCCAACCATCATAAAGCTGAATCCAGCTGGAGCTGGTCCTTCTCTGGATGCCTCAGGAACCTCGCAGGGTCGGCCTTTGTCTACTGAAGCTGGCAAAATCTCCCGATGCCTCGGGATGGGTAGAGAAATACAGAACAGATGGGGAGAATTAGCGTAGTTGCCATTCGGTATAGGTGTACTGGAGTATGAGTACTGGGATGAGTTATGTGTATGCCAGATTAAAAAGATGCGTCTTGAGTCTACTTTTGAACTGAGAAACCGTGTCTGCTCCCCAAACACTGTCTGGAAGGCTATTCCAAAGCTTTGGAGCTAAATATGAAAAAGCCCTACCCCCTTTTGTAGATTTTGAAATTCTGGGAACTACCAGAAGTCCGGAGTTTTGTGATCTTAAGGCGCATGGTGGATTGTAGCGTATCAAAAGACTGGTTAGGTATGTGGGAGCTAAACCATTTAAGGCCTTGTATGTAAGTAATACTATTTTGTAATTTATTCTAAACTGAACAGGTAGCCAGTGCAGGGATGATAATATTGGGGTTATATGATCATATTTTCTGGATCTAGTGAGAACCCTGGCAGCTGCATTTTGGATTAACTGAAGCATGTTTATTGAGGATGCAGGACAACCACCTAGTAATGCATTACAATAGTCCAGTCTGGAGGTCATGAATGCATGAACTAGTTTTTCTGCATCAGATACGGATAAGATGTTCCTAAGTTTAGCAATATTTCGAAGATGGAAAAAGGCTGTTTTTGTGATATTTGAAATGTGATTTTCAAAAGACAAGTTACTGTCTAATATTACTCCCAGATCTTTTACTGCTGAGCTGGTAATAACAGTACATCCTTCTAAGCGCAAGCTGAATTGTGAAAGCTGTTGTGTGCTGGTTTTTGGGCCAATAAGTAATATCTCTGTCTTATCTGAATTTAATAAAAGAAAGTTATTGGTCATCCAATCTTTTATGCCCTGGACACACTCAGTTAATCTAGACAACTTAGGTATTTCGTCTGGTTTAGTTGAGATATATACTTGGGTATCATCAGCATAACAATGGAAACTAATCCCATGTCTTCTAATGATGTTACCCAAGGGAAGCATGTATATTGAGAACAACAGAGGTCCTAAAACTGACCCTTGTGGGACCCCATATTTCACTGGCATTACACCAGACGGTTCTCCATTTAGATCTACAAAATGGTAGCGATCAGACAGGTAAGATCTAAACCATTTTAATGCCTGTCCCTGAATACCTATATAATTTTGTAAGCGATCTATGAGAATATTATGATCTATAGTGTCGAATGCAGCACTAAGATCAAGCAGGACTAGCAATGAGATGCAGCCTTGGTCTGAAGCTAAAGACAAGTCATTTGTAATCTTAACTAGTGCAGTTTCTGTACTATGATGGGGCCTGAAACCTGACTGAAATTCTTCAAGAATGTTGTTATCCTGCAAGAATGTGCAAATTTGAGCTGATACTACTTTTTCTAGTATTTTTGATATGAACGGGAGGTTTGAAATCGGTCTGTAATTTTTTATTTCATTCGCGTCCAAATTAGATTTTTTAAGAAGCGGCTTAATAACTGCTAACTTGAAAGGTTTAGGGACGTGACCTAGATGTAATGAAGAATTAATAATGTTTAGGAGTGGCTCTCCAACCGTAAGCATCACTTCTTTTAAAAATCTGGTTGGGATTGGGTCTAACAGGCACGTTGTTGATTTAGCCGAGGTGATAAGTTTATACAGCTCTTCCTGTCCTATACCTGTAAAGCAGTGAAAATCTAAATGTGAAGCTATAGGCTGAACTGGATCGTGAGATACTATTAGAGGTTGAACCTCCATTATTTTCTTCCTGATATTATTGATTTTTTCATTAAAGAAGTCCATAAAGTCTTCACTTCTAAACTGTGATGGGATACTCTCTGCGGGCATCTTAGGTTTTGTTAGGCGAGCCACTGTACTAAATAAGAACCTGGGATTGTTTTGGTTTCTTGCTATCAGTTGGCTAAGATGCTCGGTCCTAGCAGTTTTTAGAGCCTGTCTATAGCTGCACATACTGTCTTTATACGCAATTCGAAAAACTTCTAATTTAGTTTTCCTCCATTTTCGCTCGAGGTTACGGGTTGCTCTCTTTAGGGCGCGAGTATGACTGTTGTACCACGGTGCAAATGTTTTATCTCTGACTTTTTTTGATCTGATGGGAGCAACAGTGTCTAATGTACTGGTAAAAATAGTGCCCATGCTGCTAGTCACTTCATCTAGATCATCTGCATTTAGGGGTCTAATAAGAAATTGGGACAGATCCGGCAGATTACTTGTCTTTAGTGGTGGGATTCATATTTCTAACAGATTGATAACGTGGGGAGACACAGCTAATCTGTTCTACGGGCAGAGTATATGTCAGGAGGTGATGATCTGTGATATCATCACTTTGAGGTATGATCTCTATATTAGAGACATCTATACCATGGGATATAATTAAATCTAGCGTATGATTAAAGCGGTGAGTTGCTCCAATTATATTTTGCTTAACCCCAAAGGAATTTAGTAAATCCATAAATGTGAGTGCTAAAGCGTCGTTAGCATCATCTACATGAATGTTAAAGTCTCCTACTATCAACACTTTGTCAGAGTTAACCAATAGGTCTGATGGCAGATGTCCAAATTCTTTAAGAAAATCGCCATATGGCCCCGGGGGTCTGTACACGGTGGCCAGGGTAAAATGTAGCAAGGGTTTATTACGTATTTCATTTAGTGCAACATTAATGATAAGCACTTCAAATGAATTAAACCTGGGCCTTATTTTCTGGGTAACAGTGAGTACATCATTGTAGATAGTGGCGACACCACCACTGCGACCAATTAGACGGGGCTCGTGCTTATAGAAATATCCTGACGGAGTAGACTCATTCAGACCAAAATATTCATTTGGTTTAAGCCAGGCTATGTGGATAGAAGGATGTAGAGGAACAGGAGGGGGTGCAGACATGTGGAGAGAGGTCAGACAGAAGCACTAAAACACCAGTAAAAAGCAGATAGCTACACCATTAAAGACTGGACATAGATCTTTGTACAGTAGAGAGGATGGGGGTGAAGAGGATTTGTTATTTAATATGGGCAGTTCCACAATTCCCAATTTTAATTAAAGGTGGGGCATGGGCAACTCTAGAGGTCTAGAGGGTGTTGTCAACCGCCTCCCCAGCATTCAACGAGGGTGCAGGGACATGGTCTTAAACGAGCATAAGACTTTGTGGAGAGGAAAAAACGTGCTTCTGACTCGAGTGAGGCTGTACATACATACCACATGGATGGACTGTCTTTGAGGCTTTGAGGCTGTTGTATGGCAGGCCTTGCATGCAGAGTGTTGACCCAAGGACATTAAAGGGTGACCTGGAGGCAGTTACAGCTTGAAAACCTTACAGAGCGAACCAAGAAAAAAGCTCAAGCTACTCTGATTACCAGAAAAAACAGAGAGGGCCACAAGCAATCCTTCATCAAAAATCCAGCCAGCTTCAGTCAGTGATGACATCACCAGCAGCATTTTCTCCAAACTCAAGCCAGATGCCTGCGTCTGTCACCAACGTTTTCACTCCAAGGCCAGGGAAGAGAGGACAAAGTAACTCTCAGTCTAACTTTCCCCCAAGCATGAGGGGATATGGATTAAATTGCCTCGCATAGCCCCATTGCCCGGCCCCGAGGGATGGGGGGGGGGGGGGGGGGGGGAAGACAACATCCCAGGTCCGATAAGTCATGCTTCTCACATCTGGAAAAGTTTGCCAGAACCGTAGGATTCTCGGGAAGAAAAAAGTAGTTACTACAACCCAACAATAAGAGTGTGACTATACCCGTATTATTCTCAAGTCATACACAAGTTAATTTTAAGGAAAGTTAAGGAAGAGAATCATTAGGTGAATTAGGACTGCGAATATGGTGTTCACCAGAAGGGGTGTATGTTGAACATAAATTCCTGAAGCACAATTACCCTGTCAGACTTTCACTGTACAATGATGTATGACCCATCACAACACATCATCATAGGCCGGCAAGGAGCAGCTATCAGTGTAGAGGAGTGTGATTTTGTAAAAAGGTGGTTCAATGTAACTGATTCTGTTCTTTAGGTGACATTGTATGTACTGCAGGATAGAATTGCAGCTCATAGGATTTATGTTGATTTTCATTCTGCAGATAAAACCTGTGTAAAAATCTTGTGTGGTAATAAATTGATTCGTACTCCTTAAAGAAGTCACAAACACAAATGGCATCAGCATCTGAAATCGACTGTGGGAAATTAGCTATATAGGCAAATGGATAGTCAAGTCCCATCTGAATTATAGTCTAAACATGATACAGATGTAGGCCTACTTAAATCAGCCAGCCAACTTCAAGTACAACGTAAACCAGATGTAGAACCGCCCAGAGTAAGACAATATGCTTTACGACCTGTGGCAAAAGCGGGTATATAGAACACTATTGAAGGCCTTGTAAAAAGCATCTGTGCTAAAACAGACCAGTTGTTGCAATACTCCTATTTTTCCCAGTGATTAAGCCAGGTACAAATAAATGGCATCATGTGCATGATTTACATGCAGTTAATAGTATAACAGGAAAGTATCCAGCAGAAGTTCCAAATCCACACACACTGTTGACTAATGTCCCTCCCTAAGCCAAATATTTAATTGTAATGATCTTTGTTCAGCTTTCTTCAGTGTCCAAATGGCAGAAAAGAGTAAACTACTGCATTTATTTGCATTTACAAGTGCAAGTTGACAAAATAGATACCAAAAATGCCACGGTGGTTCAAACATTCACTGTATATATTCAATCAGAGGTGGAAGCTGATTTAGGAGGTTAAAGGATAGAAGATAGCCTGAGTCAGCATATGGGTGACGGTTTAATATGTCTATCATCATTAGAAACATGCCAGAATGATTCCATTAAGGTACACCGTAAGCTAGTAAGGAGGTCATAAAGTGTCAAACTAAACTACAATACTGTAAGCCTCAAGTTAAATTGTTAAGGTGACTAATTTCACATGATACGACAGCCGTAGTACATACATAATTAGAAGGCATAAGTAAGGCACCAGTGTCACAGCCTGATAAACAGTGATGGCTTTCTAGGGTTAACAGGTTTCATGCTGACTGGAGTAAGGAATATGCAGGAAAAAACAGCTCCACTATGGGAGATAATAATGAGAAAAGAAGAACTGCAAGATCCAAGTGCTCCCTTAAAATAGAACACAGATATACTGTTAGCATTTGAATCCATCAAAAAGAAATGCAGACTGCACCTACTTTAGGTATACAATACAGTACCTGATTATAGCAATCCGTTCTATCGGTATGTAGTGAACCAAGCTGATGGATCTACCTCAGCTATACTGATGCAGGAAAATGCAGTGATAGGAAAAACCAGTCCCTAGCTTACTACAGCACTAAGCTAGATAATATAATTCAAGGTGACCCAACATGCTACCAACAGGGTTTATAGTTGTACATTATGCATATAGAACAGCATCTTCATTGACAACAGGTTACCGATAGATTGTATAAATTGATAAGACAAGGGGAAGGTGTTCTAACCCAAGCTCGCCTCCTAGCATACTCTTCACTGCTCACATATCCCGACATTAATATAAAGCGATGTGACACAGTTAATCCAGCTAAATCACTCACTTAAACCTATAAAGGAGTGACTCATAGTTTTGTGGCGAACTCATTGGCATTTACTCGGTTATGACCTGATCTTGAATCTAAGCCTATAGCTGAAGCGGAAGTGACTTATTTTGTTGAAGGATCTAGTTTAGGGACCAGGTAGAAAGTCACACAGGGTATTCAGTAGTGATGAAGAATGGAGAAGATTTTAAACCTATCCTATCTCAGCATTGTACACAACCGTGTTCAGCTCAGTTAGCTGAGTTGAAATCGCTCACCGCTGCTTGTCAATTATCCAAAGGACTAGTGGCAAATATTTTTACAGATTCAGCCTATTCCATGGTGTATGTCATCTGGTTGGAACCGTATGGAAGCAAAAGGTTTAAAAAGCATGAAGGAACTCCCATTCAAAGTGCTGAATGGATAAGTAAACTAATGTCTGCTCTGATGCTACCAAGATGATTGACTTTCATTAAATGTCAGACCCGTAAAGAAGGGAAATGACTGTGTTGCTAAAGGTAACAACATGGCAGATTTAGAAATGAAGCGTGCATCAAAATGGCAACTAGCTGTGCAAGACCATAGTCCTTATAGAACCACAGCCTCAGTAAGAGGATATCATTTGTACTCAACATCAAGCAGGTCCGTACGAGCGCTCGATGTGGCTCCAGAGGGGAGCGCAGGAGGACGCACAGGGTATTTGGTGTCCACATGAATGTCTGATTATAGCACCCATAGCACTGGTGAATATTTCTGGTTTAAATGCTCATGGACTGGGCCATTGTGCAAGAAGACAGGTTGTGGGAAAAATCAGACAACATGAGTATTGGTCTTTATATCTGCTATGGTTGAAAAGTTCCTAGCTTCATGGGAGATAAGTGCTAAGCATAATGTCAGGAAGGAAACAGCGACACCTATAGGGTATACAGCGGTACCAGAATGACCATTTAAGCACTTAGTGGTGAACTATGTGGGTAGGATAAAGTAGTGTTCTGGGCGAAAGATACATGCTTGTATTAACTGACATATTTAGTAGATGAGTAAAAGCAATAATATCTGCAGATGAAGAGTAAGGAACAGTTATCAAATCGTAAGGGAAGTGATATCTAGATTTGAAATTCCATCAGAGATGAGTTCCGACAATGGATCAGTATTCATTCAGAAAATGTAAGACAGGTGCTGCAACGGTTGGGAAGAAGCTAAGATTTGGGGATGTCCACTGTCCCAGGGGAAGGTAGAGAGTGTAAATGGTAATCTCAAAGCCAAGGTTACTAATAATTGTAGTAGTACAATGCTACACTAGGTTTTAACTGATGCTATACCAATGAGCTAACAAGCATGTAATCTAACACAAATACACATCTAACCCCGCATGGAATGCTTACGGGTCGACCCACGCCTGTGCCATTCTGTAGAAGCCATATAAAGGCCCACCGCTTAAACAATTAAAAAAATCTTATATGAAGAAACTAACTGCCGTACATGAAGTAATCTATGTGCAGGAAAAGAACAAGGAGGAAGAGACGCTCCGTGTCCCATCACTCCAGGAGACCAGGTCTATCTGCGAGTGTTCAGGAGGAAGTGGCACAAGCCCAGGAGGGAGGGGCCCCACAAAGTGTGGCAGCCACTCCAACAGTGATTCAAGTGAAAGACAAGACCGTGTGGTATCACTTGAACCATTACACGAGAGTCATAAAGAGCTATGAGTACCGAAAACGAAGGAAGAAAGAAAGAATAACCTAACATCAGAAAAAATACAAAGAAATTAAATCATTATTGGAAAATAACCAACTATTGGCCCAAGTTGGATACCAAATTGCTCAGCGTTGAACACTCCGCTGCTCCACATTAAGAATGAGAATCTGCTTGAGAGCCGCATCCACTTCTGATACAAACAAGACTGACTGACTGACTGACTTCGACCAGGTTTCTCCTGACACAATTAACAGGACAAACAACTGTACAGATTATGTGTGACAACTAACTGTGTCCTCTACATTGTATGAATGCATTTCTGTTAAACTAACACTATATTGCTTTTACAGATAAAACAGCAGCAGCGACAACTAATTTTAATTTCCTCCACAGGAAAAATGCACGAGAAGGAAGCAAGCCTTAACCAGATTATGACAATATGCAATGGTTCTCAAACTTTTTCTGTCATTCCCCACTTAAGGGGGTGAGCGAATTTTCAAGCCCCACTTGTCAACAAAATAATAACGAAATCGGCCAAGTTTACTGTTTATTGAAATATCAATTCCTAAACCAATACGATCAAACACCACCAAGTTAAAAACAGATAAAATACACGTGCAATTGTTACAAGGCTTACGTTGTCACTTATCTTTGCATAATTGACCCCATGTTTATTAGCTGCTCAGCAATCGTTTGTAGTTTTTTTGCACTGGCCAATTCTGTATGCAACTTTGAATGAAGCCATTTGTGCTTTGCTGTCCACTGATTCAGATTTTACCATGCGATTCTCCTGCTGTCTGTATTCTGCCAGCTTGCTTTCAAAGACGTCCAGTGGTTTATTAACGTGACTGGAGTGTGTTGTCTCTAAGTGTCTTCCTAATTTGTTGGGTCTCATGCTGTCTGCTGCCAGCAGTTTAAGACACAAAACACACACAAAACTCTTCTGCCCCCACCATCCCCACCATGAATCCAAGCTCAAGATAGACTTCATTAGTGGACTATGATATACCCAAAATCCAAAATATCACGGTAGAAGCAATTTTCTAACTCAATAACGATATATATCACAATATAGCAATTTGTATCTGAAAATGCATAAATAAAAATGAAAACACAAAGAAATTGTTTTACACAAGTTCATTTTTTATGTAATTTTATTTAAACTGTGAATTGCTGAGGTTTGCCGCATTTTTTTTACTTTGGCCATAATCGTTTGGATGCTTGGATTTCAGATGATAGAAAAGGTTTGATGTGTTTCCACCACTTGTTAAAACAGTGCACTTGTGTACCTTCCAAATCACATTCATCTCATTCGTATCACTTTTCTTCTACCCAAACCAATTCCACACCACAGACGAGGCAACTTTTTTCTTTACAATCTCCTCATTGTTGGTTTTGTCACATGTAAGTAAACTCACTGCTGCTGCACCGTCTTCCTCCATTGTCGAAGTGTATGTGAAGCCAAACACATCAAAAGTGGGACGAAACCGCGGCACCCGATTGAACCAAATATCTGCGCAAATACAGCGCAGCCCGACTACCTGGATAGCGCAGTGATGATCTGGTTTATTTGCGCAGCCCGGTGGATCGCGCAGCGCCGCTCGAATCACAAACCTGCGCGACTCACTGTGTTTTATTTAAAAACTATTTATTCAAAATGTCAGGACTGTTTCCGCCTTGCCATGCCTGGATTGTACGTGCGCATCCCAGCGGGGTAAAATGTAATTTGATGGTCGGCGCGGTTTATTTCTGTCAGAGTCGCGCAGCGCTGCTCAGTGGCTCGCGCAGGTCTGTGATTCGAGCAGCGCAGCTCAGGTTTGTCCGACGTTAAACCGTTATTGTTGCACTATGGTTCCACGTTTTCTCCCGGCCCACAACTGATGTTATTTTAAATTTACTTGTATTAATGATCCATTTATTTGTGTGTGATTGTTTAGTTTTGAGCGTACGCTCTTCATTATCAATAAAGAAAAGCATGAATTAGAATAGGTACTTTCCTGTTTTTCCTCCCGTTCATTGCGCCCCACCTGTCATGTCTGTATTCCCCACTAGTGGGGCGCGCCCCACAGTTTGAGAACCACTGAATATGTAATGCCACTAAACACAGTTCTCTTTTATTCCAGGTGCAGAAGTTTAATTGAAGCAGTTAATGGGTGACTTTACTGTGTCAAGTAAATTTATGAATGTGATTTATGAATTTATTAATCAAAGGTTTTCTAAAATTAACAGCATTTCCTAGCAACAACAGAGAAGGATGAATTTTTTGGACACAGTCATCGAGGATATCCCGAACTCAGCCATATATATCTCTAACAAGAGACTTTACTGGTTCATATATTGAAGTGTACAGTATCTTCCATGGCATGAGCCCACAATGACGTGCTGGCAACCTCTCTTGTGGGTTCCAACTGGCTCCCTGCGGTGTGCAAAGCACCTGAGTTGAAGACTATTATATTACGACAAGGCTATTTAAATGTATATCCATTCTTAAAAATTGTATTGTGTTATTGTGTAAATGTATGTTCCATTGTAGGTTATATGATTTATCCAATTGATATAATCCTAGAAAATCACTGTATTAAGTACATGTTCATGCCATGTTATTGAGTAATGGGAAGTACGATGTCCTGGAGGTCGAGTCTTTTACTCCTATTCCTAGTCAAGGGTGGAAGGAGAGGTTTGGCCGATTCTCCACTAGAGGGCGAGTCCATGGGTCAGTCATTGATAAAAGTCCAGTGATTTAATTTAATCACCAGTTAGTATAAGGAAGACTGACTCATGGAGTCGCACTCTAGATTAACCAATTAGTGTGGGACTTATAAGTCCCAGAGGGGGGGATATATGGGAGAAATTTTTATTTGATTTCATTTGATTTTATTTACTTTTGAGGGGTTAGAAGATACCTTATCAGTATATAATCGTGGATGTGTGTGCAAGCTGGGACATAGGCTTCTTTGTGAGCATTGCATATAGGAAACCCAAGCTTTACATTGGGGGGGCTGAAGACGGCCCTTTAATGAAACCCAGATGCTGCAGAGAGGAGGGGCAGGCACTGCATATGTACTATAGCACACAGCAAGAGAATTCAGTTGCTCCACGGACACAGCTCCGGCCTTGTTGTTTGATAATAAAGGTCGTAATCTTCTGTAAGCAAAGCCCGACTCTGAGTATTTTTCCACAACAACTGCCATCAAGCGAGAGGCCCTTGCCATCAAGTGGGTAGTAGATGAACTAAAGTATTACCTGGCTGGGCAGCACTTCACTCTAATTACTGATCACACTCCTCCTGCAATGGATGACAAGGGCTAAGAATATCAACTCTCGCATCACCCACTGGTTCCTCTCACTACAGGATGTCACGGCGTGCGCCTGTGAGGGAGTTCGCCTGTGACGGGCATGCGCCTAAATCTGTTATCGCACTTTGCTCACTCTGTAGGCTCCCAACGCAGACCCCCCCCCCTCTTCTGCAGGTGCACGATGGGGGCGGGGCTGCCAGGTCGTGCCAGCTGGCGAAAATCAACATTAACTGACCATGGGCTTTCTCTGCATTATAAAAAAGCAAAGCACAGAATTTTGTCCGGGATCCGGAAGCAAAGGAGAGACTCGCCCAGAAGGGGGCCAGTCTTGGCTTACATCAGTGGGAGAGGTCGTCGTCATGGGAGCATACAGGAGTGCTACCGTTGCGTGCTCCAGTCTGCCACTAGGCCCACCGCCACTTTTTGCCAGCAGTGTGCCCGCATGCCAGCTGGGCACTGCCTCCAGACATGATGCACACCATCACTTCTTTCCTTCCTTTTGATCTTTTCTCCCTCCTTTAACCCTTTCCTTCCCCATTATTCCTAAATAAAATTACTCTTTTTCCCCATAAGACCTCACCTCATGTTCATGTGTCTGTGTTGTCACTCGTGCACGAAGGTCGAACCTGTTTCGAACAAGGATTATTCATTCTCAATTTTGCACAGAGCTGGAACACAACATGGATCACAGACGGTCTCGCAAGGCACCACGATTTGTTTTCATTGCTCAGTTTGAGTTTGAATCTGGGGGCGGTGGGGGTGTTGGCGGGCTGCATGCCCCTGTTGTTTCCCCATGTTGTTTCCCTTGTATTCTTTCATATGTTTTAAATTTGTCAGAAAGGGCTCATGTGCCCGATAAGTTCACGCCATTCAGCTGGGAACTGAAAGCCTTTGAGCTGGGAGAGGCTGTTTTAAGTGGCTTCCACTGTACAGTACCTTGACTATCTACTGCAACCAGTTCTTGTGTCAGCCAGTTGATCGGTTGAAGTTTAATAACATTCAAACTATTTTTTCATCAGGGAAAAGGCAAGCCTCCTCCTGATGATGCTAGCAAAAGGCCTCAAACACAAAGGGGAAAACAACAAATAATGTAAAATATTTTTACATTATTTTCTAATAATTATTATAGGGCTAGCCAAGTAGTGATGTGAGGGACATAAAAATGCTGTTAATTCAACTATTGCAAATAGCTGTGATGCGATAGAGGCGTTGCGACCTTACTGTCATTTAAGTGATCACCATTAAATTTTTTTCCCGACCACATTTCTTCCACTGAGGGTTCAGCACTACCCTTTCAGGTAATAATGAGTTTTTATATGCAAAATTTTTAATCTCTTTAGTTGTTTTGGTGCAATTTTGGTTTTAAGTTTGAAAAATAATTTAGTTAAAACATACTGTCAAATGCTCTGTGACTAAAAGAAAAATCCCAGCTAATCTTTCCTCATTTGCTTAAATACTTCTGCACCACCTTTATTAATTTTTTTTGTAATCAAAAATTTTAAAATTTTACCTGATGCCCCTGCATTTCGGTTCATTCCTGCTAAAAATGTCACAAATGATAGTTCTTCACAATGAAATCATTATACATGTAATGCATGCTGCCAGTCAGTCTGTATATTTCATGGCAACACAACACTGTTCAGCTGTAACTCATCTGGGAACTATTTTCACTGAAAAAATGGCCATGTGAAATGTCAATTACATTTTCTATATTTATTTCTCATTTATAAACCTGCTGCCTTACTGGATACCAGCATGGCTGTGATCCATCTATGTATAGGTTAACCCCTATAACCTCTGCTTCAACATACCAGCAAAAGCTTAAAAATATATCATCACACAACTTTTGTAAGAAGTGAAGTGTTCATCTGGCAACATCTAGCAAACAAACTTGTTTATTTTACACTTTGCGAGACATCTTACCCAGAATGTGACACAGGTTGAGTAGGGGGCAAAAATTGAGACTTCTTTGCAGTTTGTCCATCAGTAACAGGTGACAGCTCTATTGGAACAATTAGAAAACACCATATTAAAATACGAAAATTGTCTCCTGTAAAAATTTATATTACGAGTATTATTACTCTATTGCTATACCATCTGTCATTTTGTTTAGTCATTTTGACATAAACAAAGTATATTAGTAAGGACAAATATGTAAGAATGAGTGTTCTGTGTAAACATGAACAAATAAGGTGATTTCTAGTTCTTGTCACATTCCCTCTTGCACATATAACACTCACTCATTGTCTATACCCCCTTTCTTATATACAGGGTCATGAGTGGCTTGAAGCCAATCCCAGGAGACTTAGGGCACAAGGTCATGGTGCCAATCCATCGCACTACAGGCAGATTGCCTAATTAGCCTAATCTGCATGTCTTTGGACTGTGGGAAGAAACTAGAGTACCCAGAAGAACCCACCAAGCACGGAGAGAACTTGCACACAGAGGTGGGAACGGAACTCGAACCCTGGAGACGACAGTGCTAAAACTAAGCCACCAGGCCGCCATGAATGTAACAGAATATGAATTTATTTATCTGAATGAACAGGCAATTTATCCTAAAGAATAATATTAATAATAAAATACTGTGAATCTCGCAGGCAGAGTTTCCTGTTGTTGTCCATTGTAAGCTATAGGTTTAAAAAAAAAAAATACGGTTCAAACTACAAATAGAGCCATTTCATAACACATGCATGCATGATGGATTACATACAGTATCAGGAGCAAATCACACATATAAAAAGGGGTTAATGATGCACTGCATGATTTTGTTAATTTATATTTTTAAATATATATAAATTTAAATACATTTCATAACTCTCTATTAATGAAAAAATTCTTTTCGACAACCTGTCGAAACTTGTGAACAAAATTAGGTTAACAAAATCTAACCCCCTGCCAAAATTTAAGTATGAAGTGATGGAGATTTAAGTAACTCCACAATATCTTAAAATAAACATTTTCTCTCCATTATTTACCCAGAATAGAGAGGTTTGGAGGGTGCTGCATGCCGATATTCACAGCATCACTGAAACTGAGAAGTGTTGAGTTCTTGATATAGCAGGACAACATTTCATCTTCACTGACGAAACCTGTTCCATCATCTCAGTGAGACAAGAAGGAAGACAAAAGTTATCCTTTGCTAAGTTGAAGTCAAAAACAATATATGGTTACTAGGGATGTAACGGTATCAAAACTTGACGGTACGGTAATACCTCGGTATGAATGGCACGGTGCGGTATTTATTGAATCAATTTACAGGAAAAAGAAAACTAATGAAGAGACTCGAAAAAAGTGCCAGAAGTGTTTAAACAGTATACCTGAACACTGAACATATCTGTCTGTTGTCACACCAGATCCAGTAATGCGGATGCTGCTATTAGCGGCGAAGGAAAAGAGATGGAAAGAGTAATTAATCATTACGGAGTTTTAAATTGGATGTGCGCATTACTGGATCTGTAGCGACAACAGATAAAGTGTTATTGCGGTACGACGGTATTTACAATACCGTTACATCCCTAATGGTTACTGTATACATGGTTATATATCATTAGTAATGAACTTACAAGACGTATCAGCCTTGCACAAAGTCTCAATAGAAGGTAGTGATGCACCAACTTCCAAATCTGAATCTATACAATCCAGCAGGAAGCTAGAAACACCAGAGGGCATGATCATACCTAAATTGTATCAGAATATGCAGCTTTTCATTATAAATGGCCAAAGGATAGACTCATTAATAAAATGTTGTGCTTAGGATAATAATCTCTAAACCCACTTGTGGAGTCATGGCTGAGGTCTCTGGCACTGGTGGTCATTATGCCCTAGAAAACAGAAGCATGACATCGAAACTGTATAAAACACATTAACAATTCAACATCAACTCCATGCCTGCATTTGTATTTTTGGAACAAAAACTACACCCTGCTATCTAGCAATTCATTTAGATAATGTAATACAAGGGTTGCTGCTGCTATGCTTAAGAGCATATACCTTGATATGAATGTAAAAATGTTATATGGTACAATAGCAGGAATTGTCAATTTTATTATTATTTACACAATAAAAAGACTGTGAATAAACTAGAAAATGCAATACTAAAAAGCAAAATGAAATGATATTCATGAAAAATATTTAATTTGTCCTCTTTGGAAAAAAAGCTAATGTTTTAAACTGGTCACAGCATGCAGAAACGGCACTGCTGCATACAGACAAATCATTAAATATTTCATATATATATAGAAATACATACAAATCCACACAGTATTTGTTTTTTGGGGGACTATATTTTGCAACCACATTCTCAAATCACTGATTTAAAAATAGGAAAGGTACAGTGGAGGAAATAAGTATTTGATCCCCTACAGATTTTCTAAGTTTGCCCACTTACAAAGAAATGAAGGGTTTATAATTATCATCACAGATTTATGGTAAAAGATTGAGACAGAATATCAACCAAAAATTCAGAAAAAGCACATGATACAAATGTTATGTATTAAGTTGCATTTCAATGAGGGAAATAAGTATTTGATCCCCTACCAACCAACAATAATTCTGCCTCATGTGCTCTTGTGGTACACACATTAATTTAAGAAGGTGCTTCTAACAACAATGTGGTATGTGTATAAAAGCCATCTGTCCACAAAATCTCTATCTTCCATTCAAACCTTACCACCATCGGCAAGAGTTTTGCAAACTTCTGGTCAAAAAGTTTATAATATTGGTTCTAATATTTACATCAAAAAAAAAAGTGAATGTCCTTGCACATTCATGTGCAACACTAGCGTATAGGCAGAAAATAGATATTTAATAAAACTTTATAATATAGAAAATTATATAATAAATAAGAGTGTCGTGTAAAGGATATGTAGCTTATATAGTTTTAAGTGCACTCACACTGACGACAAAACGTTATGATTTTGTAAAATAATGAAAGCAAACATGATGCGCTATTCTGTATTGTTTTCGGTGAACTTGAGCACATCAGAAAATTAACCGAAACAATGTGTATACTTGCCCCACAAACGTGAAAATAAAGTGGCTTGCAAAAGTATTCGGCCCCCGTGAACTTTTCCATATTTCATCACATTACAGCCACAAACATGAATCAATTTTATTGGAATTCCACGTGAAAGACCAATACAAAGTGGTGTACACGTGAGAAGTGGAACGAAAAGCATACATGATTCCAAACATCTTTTACAAATATATAACTGAAAATTGGGTGTGCGTAATTATTCAGCCCCCTGAGTAACAATACTTTGTAGAACCACCTTTTGCTGCAATTACAGCTGCCAGTCTTTTAGGGTATGTCTCTACCAGCTTTGCACATCTAGAGACTGAAATCCTTGCCCATTCTTCTTTGCAAAACAGCTCCAGCTCAGTCAGATTAGATGGACTGCGGCAGTGGTTAGGTGTATCCCGGGAGCCAGAGCACCGGACATAGCAGGTAATCTTAGGGCTCTAGGACAGCACAGGTTCTCTAAGATAGTGGTACATGCTGGAGCTAATGATATACGCCTTCGTCAGTCAGAGGTTAGTAAGAGTAACTTTACAGAGGTGTTTAAATTAGCGAAGGCGATGTCCGATGAAGTAATATGCTCTGGTCCCATCCCAATGAGACGTGGCGACATAGCTTACAGCAGGTTATGGTCGCTGAACCGCTGGATGTCCAGGTGGTGCTCCAAAAATAATGTGGGCTACATAGATAATTGGAAGACCTTTGAGGGCAAAGCTGGCCTGTTAGGGCGGGACGGTGTCCATCCCACTCGGGAAGGTGCTGCTCTCATTTCCTGTAGTATAGCTCATAGTCTCAGTAGAGGTCTAGTTAATCAGTGACAATCCAGAGCCCAGGCCAGGGAGCAGACAGACAGGCTAAACCAACCGTCTGCTAGCTGCATAGAGTCGTCACTCAGGGTTCACCTTATTGAGACTGTGTCTGTTCCCCGATCTAAGCAAAAATGTAGAAAGACTCAGAAAGACTGTTTCAATAATTTAATTAACATAAAGTCCACAAACTCAGATCATACTGAATGCGCAGCCGGCACCTCTGATCTGAAGATAGGATTGTTAAATATTAGATCTCTCGCATCAAAAGCAGTTATTGTTAATGAAATTATCACAGATCAGGCGTTTGATATACTCTGTTTAACTGAAACGTGGGTTAAACAGGATGAGTATGTAGCTCTAAATGAAGCTAGTCCTCCTGGATACAGCTACATACACCAGCCTCGGTTAACTGGTAGAGGAGGAGGCGTCGCAGCTATTCATAATGATAATCTGTCTATCGTACAAAAACACGGACACAAATTTAACTCATTTGAAATTCTCTATAGTAACATAAGTCTATTTAAGTATATTAAATCAGCTCAGTCAATTCCACTAATTATAATTTACAGACCTCCAGGGCCGTATTCTGAATTTCTTAGTGAATTTGCGGATTTCATCTCAGACCTGGTCGTTTCTGTAGACAAAGTGTTAATTGCTGGAGATTTTAACATTCATTTTGAGAATCCAGAAGACCCTCTGAGAACAGCATTTATATCCATACTGGACTCCGTAGGCGTAAATCAGTGTGTAGTAGGACCCACTCATAAAGCAGGTCACACTTTAGATTTAGTAATATTCTTCGGATTAAGTATAAGAAATGTATTCACAATTCCACTGTCTGAAATTATCTCAGATCACTATCTTGTCTCCATTCAAGTGTGTCACAGTGATAATGTACGCACAGCACCGCACTACCGTATTAAACGTACATTCGCATCAACTACCACACAGAGTTTTATCAGTAATCTCCCACAGTTACCAACTTCGATTAGGCCACCGTCTGACCCCACAGAACTTGATCAGGCGACTGAATATTTAGAGTCGACACTTCGTTGTACCTTAGATAATGTAGCTCCAGCTAAAAGAAAAATTATTAGAGATAAGAAACTCGCTCCCTGGTATAACAATCACACGCGCACTTTAAAACGGACTGCTCGGAAATTAGAGCGTAAATGGCGTCAAACTAAATTATTGGTATTTCAAATAGCATGGAAAGAGAGCATCCTGAACTATAGGAAAGCTCTTAGTGTAGCTAGATCAACGTATCTCTCCACTCTTATAGAAGAAAATAAAAATAATCCTAGATTTTTATTTAATACCGTAGCCAAATTAACCAGAAATAAGACCACTACAGAAATCTCCACAACAACATCATGCAATAGTGAGGACTTCATGAACTTTTTTAATAATAAAATTGTAAATATTAGGCATAAAATTGAGACTTTGAAACCAAACAATGTAATTGATACAGATGTTAACCTAGCCATGTCAGATTCAAACCTAGAAGACTTTACTCCTCTTGAAGAGAATGAACTAATTTCACTCATCTCTTCTGCAAATTCATCAACCTGTATATTAGATCCTATACCGACACATTTTCTTAAACAGATAGTACCAGTAATAACAGAACCGCTGTTGAGAATAATTAATTCCTCACTCAGCATTGGTTATGTTCCAAAATCTTTTAAAGTAGCAGTTATTAAACCAATAATTAAGAAACCTGACCTCGACCCCTGTCAGCTGTCCAATTACAGGCCAATATCAAACCTCCCCTTTATCTCTAAGATTCTGGAAAAGATAGTAGCGGAGCAGCTATGCTCATATCTACATAGAAATGGCATACATGAACTGTATCAGTCAGGATTTAGGCCTCATCACAGCACAGAAACAGCACTCGTTAAAGTAGTAAATGACCTCCTATTGGCCTCTGATCAGGGTTGTGTAACTATGCTTGTATTACTCGACCTCAGTGCAGCTTTTGACACTATTGATCATGCTATTCTTCTTCACAGATTAGAAAATGTAGTAGGAATTAAGGGTACAGCCCTCTCCTAGCTCAGATCCTATTTGACCGATCGTTATCAGTATGTAGACTTAAATGGTGATTATTCTGCATGTTCTCTAGTGGAGTTTGGCGTTCCGCAGGGTTCAGTTTTAGGCCCACTGCTTTTTTCCCTTTACATGCTTCCTCTGGGCAACATAATCCGTAAGCATGGTATTAGTTTTCATTGTTATGCTGACGACACACAGCTATACGTCTCAACAAAACCTGATGAGAAAAACCATCTTAATAAAGTTGAGCAATGTGTGCAGGACATAAATTGGATGCTAATTAACTTCCTTCTGCTTAATCCGGATAAGACAGAAGTTCTAGTCATAGGACCGCATACAGCTAGAAGTAAAATCTTAGATGACACCGTAACTTTAGATGGCCTTTCTGTTCCGTCAAGTGCAACAGTAAAAGACCTCGGCGTGATTATAGATTCCAGCCTTTCATTTGAAGCTCATGTAGATAATATCACCAGGATAGCATTCTTTCACCTCAGAAATATCGCCAAAATAAGAAATATATTGTCGCTAAACGATGCAGAAAAACTAGTTCATGCTTTTATCACTTCTAGGTTGGACTATTGTAATGCCTTACTGTCTGGTTGTTCAGTTAGGTGCATAAACAAGCTTCAGCTAGTCCAGAATGCAGCAGCGAGAGTCCTCACTAGAACCAGAAGATATGAGCACATCACCCCTATCCTATCTTCACTGCATTGGCTCCCTGTGAAATTTCGCATTGATTTTAAAATACTACTCTTGACATATAAAGCATTAAATGGTCTCGCCCCGCAGTATCTGAGCGAACTGCTAGTGTCTTACGATCCGCCACGCCTACTTCGGTCAAAGGATGCAGGCTGCTCATCAGTACCGCGTATTATGAAAACTACAGCTGGGGGCAGAGCTTTTTATTACAAAGCCCCAAAATTATGGAATAGTCTTCCAAATAGTGTTCGGGACTCAGACACAGTCTCAGTGTTTAAGTCTAGGCTAAAAACCTATTTATTTAGCCAAGCATTTTTATAAATAGATTTGCCATAAGGTAAAGGAGCAGATCTGGGGGACTCATGGACGTAGAGTATTATGGTGAACTGGTATGTTTTAGATGCTGTCTTCCTCAGTCTCATTTGATCACTCAGGTTTGTTGACGGTGAGGTGATTGTTTGCTTTACATCTCAGGGAGCCCTCATGTTTGTGTTTCCTTCTGGCTCTCCCTTTAGTTATGCTGTCATAGTTAGTCCTGCCGGAGTCCCTGCTTGCACTCTACAGTAAATATACATTCACATTAGACATTGTGACTGTGACCATACCTAATTGCAATTTCTCCTCCTCTTCTCTTCCTCCCCCTCTTTCTCTTTCCTCTCTCCCCCTTTCACTCTTTCTCTCTCTCTCTCTGTCGAGCTACACATGTGGTTCCTGAGCTGCCAGTGATCCAGACTCCCTCTGCCCTCCGGACCTGTCTGGTCCATCCTGGTGCCCGGTGTCTGGTTGGAGGTCTCATCGCATGGATGCCCCGTGTGTCTCTTTAGGATGTGCCTGGTGTCTGGGGATGATTCTATCTACTTAGAAGATGGTTCTGGCCCCGACTGGTGTTGTCAGCTGTTTCTCTGAGGACTTGACAATTCGATAGTTCAGGACTGGAACTTTCTACAAGTCTATCTGAGTCTCGAATAATTACTGGACTCCATTTTACATCAACTATTATAACATCAATTAACATCAACTATTATAGCTGAACCTAACACTTAACAAAGTATAAATGCAGATCATTTCCTGCTATCTGTTTCACCCAGATGAGGATGGGTTCCCTGTCGAGTCTGGTTCCTCTCAAGGTTTCTTCCTATTACCATCCCAGGGAGTTTTTCCTTGCCACTGTCGCCCTCGGGCTTGCTCACCAGGGACTATCTGAACATTTTGATTCATACACATTCACATTCCATACAAACTTAAATAATTCTTTTGATTGTGTAAAGCTGTTTTGAGACAATGTCAATTGTTAAAAGCGCTATAC
This sequence comes from Channallabes apus, assembly GCA_030522415.1. NCBI lineage: Eukaryota > Metazoa > Chordata > Actinopteri > Siluriformes > Clariidae > Channallabes > Channallabes apus. The sequence continues at coordinate 186,115 of CM060125.1, read as the reverse complement.
AAATAAAACTGAATTGAATTGAAAAATGGACAGCGTTTGTGAACAGCAGTTTTCAGATCTTGCCACAGATTCTCGACTGGATTTAGATCTGGACTTTGACTGGGCCATTCTAACACATGGATATGTTTTGTTTTAAACCATTCCATTGTTGCCCTGGCTTTATGTTTAGGGTCGTTGTCCTGCTGGAAGGTGACCCTCCGCCCCAGTCTCAAGTCTTTTGCAGACTCCAAGAGGTTTTCTTCCAAGATTGGCCTGTATTTGGCTCCATCCATCTTCCCATCAACTCTGAGCAGCTTCCCTGTCCCTGCTGAAGAGAAGCACCCCCAGAGCATGATGCTGCCACCACCATATTTGACAGTGTTAGTTTTCCGCCACACATAGCGTTTTGCATTTTGGCCAAAAAGTTCAATTTTGGTCTCATCTGACCAGAACACCTTCTTCCACATGTTTGCTGTGCAAACGGGACTTCTTATGGTTTTCTGTTAACAATGGCTTTCTTCTTGCCACTCTTCCATAAAGGCCAACTTTGTGCAGTGCACGACTAATAGTTGTCCTATGGACAGATTCCCCCACCTGAACTGTAGATCTTTGCAGCTCGTCCAGAGTCACCATGGGCCTCTTGGCTGCATTTCTGATCAGCGCTCTCCTTGTTCGGCCTGTGAGTTTAGGTGAACCGCCTTGTCTTGGTAGGTTTACAGTTGTCCCATACTCCTTCCATTTCTGAATGACCGCTTGAACAGTGGCTCCGTGGGATGTTCAAGGCTTTGCAAATCTTTTTGTAGCCTAATCCTGTTTTAAATTTCTCAATAACTTTATCCCTGACTTGTCTGGTGTGTTCTTTGGACTTCATGGTGTTGTTGCTCCCAATATTCTCTTAGACAACCTCTGAGGCCGTCACAGAGCAGCTGTATTTGTATTGACATTAGATTACACACAGGTGCACTCTATTTAGTCATTAGCACTCATCAGGCAATGTCTATGGGCAACTGACTGCATGCAGACCAAAGGGGGCTGAATAATTACGCACACCCCACTTTGCAGTTATTTATTTGTAAAAAATGTTTGGAATCATGTATGATTTTCGTTCCCCTTCTCACGTGTACACCACTTTGTATTGGTCTTTCACGTGGAATCCCAATAAAATGTATTCATGTTTGTGGCTGTAATGTGACAAAATGTGGAAAAGTTCAAGGGGGCCGAATACTTTTGCAAGCCACTGTATATATCAGACATGGGCATACTACGGCCCGCGGGCCATATACGGCCCGTTAGTCTTTTTAATCCGGCCCGCCAAACATCTCCCAGTTATATCAAAATATAAAATTAATAATATCGTTACCGGCAAACCTTGTTCATTTACTTTCCCCTGTAATGCCCACATTTCCCCAATAGATGGCGCGCTTGAGCATTTGCCCCCTCTTCTTCGCGGTTAAGCTTTTCCCAGAAGAAGCACTCTCCTTCTCGGTTCCCGCGGTAAAGCTTTCCACCTTCTAAAAACAAACATGAGTTTATCAAAGAAAAGAAAAGTCGACAGTGAGTGCCGAGTGTTTAACACAGAATGGACAACAAAATATTTTTTCAAAGAAGTCCGATCAAAGGCTGTATGCTTGATATGCCAAGAAAGTGTTGCGGTTTTTAAGGAGTATAATATTAGCCGTCACTTTGCTACGAAGCATGCCAATTACGCCAGCAAGCTGTCGGCGCAAGAACGGGCAGCTACGGCTGAGAGGTTTGCAGCCAATTTAGTGACCCAGCAAAATTTTTTTCACCGACAAACTGCGCTTCAGGAGTCAACTACCAAGGCAAGCTTTTTGCTGGCATTCAAATTAGCAGAAGCTAGCAAGCCTTTTTCCGAAGGTGAGTTTTTGAAAGACTGCATGGTTGAGACTGCAGGTGTTCTGTGTCCGGAAAGTCAAGGCAAGTTTGAAAAAATCAGTTTGTCACGTCGGACTGTGACTCGCCGTGTGGAACTAATTGATGAACATATAGCTAGCCAGCTAAACAAAAAGGCAGAGTTCTTTCAGTTATATTCACTTGCACTGGATGAAAGTAATGATATCAAAGACACAGCACAGCTCCTAATTTTTATCCGAGGAATAAATGACAGCTTTGAGATAATGGAGGAGTTTTTGACCATGGAGTCCCTGAAGGGAACAACGCGGGGAGAGGATTTGTATGACAAGGTGTCTGCTGCCATCGAGAAACATAAACTACCTTGGAGTAAACTTGCCAATGTCACGACGGATGGATCACCAAATTTAACAGGAAAAAATGTTGGGCTGCTGAAACGAATCCAGGATAAAGTAAAAGAGGAAAACCCTGAACAGGATGTTATTTTCCTTCACTGTATCATCCATCAGGAATCACTTTGCAAGTCTGTATTGCAGCTTAACCATGTTGTGAATCCAGTCGTAAAACTTGTGAACTTTATACGCGCAAGGGGACTCCAGCATCGTCAGTTCATCACGTTCCTGGAGGAAATTGATGCGGATCATCAGGACTCACTTTACCACTCTCGTGTCCGGTCGTTAAGTGTGGGCAAAGTGTTTCAACGCATGTGGGACCTGAAAGAGGAGATCGGCGCATTTTTAGAGTTCAATGAGAAATCTGACGAATTTCCTGAGCTACGAGACCAGAACTGGCTTTGTGATTTTGCGTTTGCTGTGGACGTATTTTCACACTTGAATGAGCTGAATGTGAAACTGCAGGGGAAAGATCAGTTTGTGCACGACATGTACAAACATGTTACAGTGTTCAAATCTAAGCTCGTTTTATTCTCCAGACAAGTTGCGAACGCATCCTTCACTCATTTCGCCACACTTGACACTCAGAAAGAGGCGACACGATATGCAAAGAAATACAGCAAATCACTGGATGACCTGCACAGAGAATTCAGTCTCCGGTTCTCTGATTTTGAAAACATTGAAAAGTCACTTCAGCTCGTGTCTTGTCCCTTCTCACAAGACCCTGAAACAGTACCACATGAGGTGCAATTGGAACTGATCGATCTTCAGTCTGACGCCATCTTGAAGAAAAAGTTCAACACTCTTAAACTTAACGACTTTTATGCTTCACTGAACGAAGCCACCTTTCCAAACCTACGGAGGACGGCACAGAAGATGCTGGCCTTGTTTGGCTCGACCTATGCATGTGAGCAGACATTCAGTGTTATGAACAAAGCCCGTCACAGATCCAGGATAACTGACCAACACCTCGGATCTATCCTGAGAATCGCCACAACAAAACTTACTCCAGACTTTGATGCACTGACAAAACAGGGAGATCAACAACACTGTTCCCACTGAAACTGATGGTGAGTTTTCCTGCTGTGTTTATTCAACTGAAATGTAATTAAATTAACCATTAATCATTAATAGGTCAAATCCTGTATGAAATTTATATAACATTCCATCGATCTGTTCTTGGCTCGGCCCCTCTGTCAAATTTTAGAACTCATTGTGGCCCTCGAATCAAAAAGTTTGCCCACCCCTGGTATATATACTTATAGAAAGCAAAATGTCTGCTTTTACAAACTAACGAAAAACAAATTTCAGATTATGTAATTTGTATGAAACATGAATTATAGGCGTATCCACTGCTGCAGAGATGATACGATCACCTCCATCACAGCCGAAAACAAAGAAATCACTAATTCATCAATGAATTATTAAAACGGTCAGAGTCAGTCTCCTTTCTGTTTTTCCCCCCCGACACGTTCATAATTATTAATCTACTTCTGCTGGTGCGCTCTGGAAAACTTTGTGTGTGCAACTGAGTGCTAATTAGACTACTTAGGAAATTAAAGAGGAACACGGCTCAACATCCCAAGCCCAAACCTTATTTAAAACAGTATGTATGTATCATGAGCTATTGATCAGTGATTTATGTAAACGACTCGGTTCAGATGTAAGTAAATGCTCATTGCTGCACTTTTTGGGGGAGCGACGTGCTGATGATGTTTGGTCTGCTTTTTAGGAGTCACTAGTCTCTGTGTTATAAACTCAATTGGAATGTCTATGACTGCCGCGCACTCTGTCGCGGCCAAACGGCATACAGCCAAAATAAATCAGTCGCAATTCAAAGTAATTTGTGAAATGACCGCCAGGTGGCGCAAAGGGACATTTTGCAAACTGTTGAAATTATTTTTGTTTAGATAGACTCTCTATTTCTTTCTGTCTCTTATTATTATTAAAGAAAACAGCACAAACAACAGCTCAAGGGCTTGTAAAAAAAAAAAATTTTTAACAGTAAAATGTCAATTTGGGAATCTCCAGAAGCTCTGTGGTCCGAGCACAAAGTAATAATCTTTGTATGATAAAATGACTCGTGGCATCAATCTACACGAAGCGCTTCAGTTTCAAATAATCATTCAACGCTGAACCCAAACAGCAAAAGAACATGATAATAATAATCAAAAGAATTATATTGTTCTTTTTGCCTGTTTATGTCCATTTAATAATTATTAATTAAAGCTGTACCCCAGGTTGTACAAACATAGCACAATGCACTTGTCAAATAAGCGCTGTCTTTGCGGTGCTGCGCGAAATGCACGCCGATGTGAGCCACTTTATTTCAGTCATAATATACTAGGGCTGCAACAACTAATCGATAAAATCGATAATTATCAATAATGAAATTCGTTGTCAACGAATGCCGTTATCGATTAGTTGGGCTGCTCACGTTACTGAGGAGCGCGACCACAAGATGCACAAATACACACAGATACACAGTCGCTAGCGCAACGGAGGTTACAGAAACATTTGCAGGAAAAAGCGCGCACCCCAAGTCCTCCCAGGTATCGGAGCAATTTACATTAAACGCCTCTTATCGGGCGTTAAAATCGAGCGGTTTTCTGGTGTTCGTAGTGAGCGTGGATGAAGCGCCGAGGGTTTTCTACACATAGGAGTCAGTGAGAGAGTTCACACGGGCTTTGGTAACGTGCGTTTGTCCAGCTGCGCGCTTATACAGGGTTAAAAAAAAAAAAACGTTGCATGCAGCTTTTTCTTGCCATTCAAATCCCAAGCGAACGCAAGGAAAAAACTTTTAGTTTTCTTCACGTTCATTTTACACTTCGGAGGACCGAATATATCCCATGATCCTACATGTTATTGTAGCACTGCCACATAAAGGGCTCTTTTATAGGGGGAGGAAAAGCGGCATAAGCTAATACAGAAAGAGCAGCCATGCCCCATGAAAGGATCCTTTTTAGGTTTTACTTTTACCCTGGACAATCGGTGGTAGTCCCGAAAGTACTCTCGTGAGAGTTCGCAGGGGTAGCGAGAGGTCAGCGGTGACGGGGGAGGTCACGTGCGCCGCCTTTAAAGCGATACCGCGAAGAAGCGAGGGCGGGGAGAGAGATGAGGAGAAAACAGCGCTGTATTTTTGCTAAGAGAGAGAGTGGAGACAAACGTCAAATTGGATTACCCTTTGTTGGATTAATCTTTGTCGGACATTTTCCACTACCATCTTACTCCGTTGTCGAGCTTCCGGTACATTTCATTATTGCCGGTGAGACCGACTCATCACTCCCAACACGCCCACACTTCCAATAATACGGATTTTGGACATTTATCTCATTCACTCGCACATACACAGACACCCACATGCATACTTATATTTGTATATATTTTGTAATTATTGATTTTCGGTGCACCTTGTTTGTAGGGTTTTCTTTAGTTTATTTTTCACTTAATACACTTTGGGTTTATTTGGATTTGTTGTCTCGCGTCTTTCCTTGTGCCGCCGCGCTTGCGCAATACCGGAAGTAGATGCAAGAGCCCGTATTGCTGTAACTTTAAAATCTGAACGTTACACTATACAGCGGGAAATGCGGGAAAAGGACAAAATAAACAGAGTGAACCCAGTAGCGGTATTTTTTAAACTACTGTGTGTGTGTGTGGACGGACAGACAGACAGACAGACAGACAGACAGACAGACAGACAGACAGACAGACATACATACATACACACACACATACACACACACATACATACACACATACGCACGCACGCACGCACGCACGCACGCACACACATACACGCACACACATACACGCACACACATACACGCACACACACACACGCACACACATACACACATACACGCACACACATACACGCACACACATACACCGTATCAACACTAGGGCTGCACGATATTATAAAATATATATAATTATAATATATATATAAATATGCGATATGCGATATTGTTGTTGAATACTGCGATAACGATATTTCTTGCGATATAACATTTCCCTAGAGAAATGCATTTTTTTAAATTATTATTATTGCCTATTTTTTTATTATTTATTTATATGTAATGATCATACTAAAATAAACAGGTAATAGATATTCATCTGATGTAATTAAATCTAATTCAGGCTAAAAAGATACTATATGTCAAGGAAGTTGCAAATATTTAGACTTCAAAACACTATGAATGACTTAAAACCCTCAGCAGATATTCTGACTTCTGGTTTGCTGTTACTATAAACCTGCCAACACAATATGAATTACTTTCAAACATTACTTTTTATTTACATGTAACCATACACTCATCAATAGTGTCTTAAAACAAGAGCATCTTTTAAACAAAGATGGCTTCAAACAAAGATCTCTTTGGCTTGCCTGTTTTTTTTTTGTTAATAAAAATAAATATTATTAAACAAAAATTAAATAAAAATAAAAAAAACTATTTGTCACACACACACACACACACACACACACACTCGCTCGCTCCGCGACCGGCACTAGGACCCGGAAGTAATGCGGGCGCGAACCCAGAAGCATAAGAGGAGTAAACAAACCGCATACAGCTGTTATATTCAGAAAGTAAAGAATCTGAACTGACATGGCGAACTCAGTGACGAGTTCGCCATGTCGGTTCAGATTCTTTACTTTCTGATTCGAGTATGTGTTTATAGGACGCGGGTTAAATGTGTGTTTTTCCCTTGCTCCCCTTCTGTGAGACTCCTTAAACTAATTCGCGTGGTTATCCTGCCTACTCGCTTGCTTCCGCGTTTGGGTTTACCGTCTATAAAGGGCTAACGGCTAATCGCGGCTAACAGCTAATCGCTAAGTCTTCTGATCATCCGGGGTTAGTTTGCGACAGAAAAAGGATAAAGATATAAATAATATATATATATATTCCAAGATTGGCGCCGGTGAGGTCGGCTGCCGTCACGACTGCTCCGACCACCTTTTCTTTGTTTTTGTTCTTTAAGTTATTTTTCAGTGTTTTAAAATCAGCACCATTGAGTACATTAGGTATGATAGAGACACTCTTGTTTCTATTGGTATACAATGTACTTCCAATTCGACGTTTTTAACTCCGGATCCGAGCTGGCCGAGTGAGATCCTGAGGGAGAACAATGGACGAGACGCGAAGCGACGGCCCCGAGGGAAACGAGCCGGTGTCAGGAATAGGCTCAGAGCCCGTGCACACCGCACACCTCTGCCTAGCATCCTGCTCGCCAAAGTCTAGTCAATGGAGAACAAACTCAATGACCTCAGGGCCAGGATAAAGTTCCAGAGAGACATTCGGGACTGCAATCTCCTCTGCTTCACCGAGACATGGCTGAACCCAGCGGTGCCAGACCACGCCATACAACCAGCCGAGTTCTTCTCGGTTCACCGCATGGACAGGACGCGGGACTCGGGGAAGTCAAGAGGAGGCGGCGTGTGCTTAATGGTGAACAAGAGCTGGTGCAACAGCGCGAGCGTTGTTCCTCTTACACGCTCCTGCACACCAAACCTGGAACTACTGTCCATCATGTGTCGTCCTTTTTATCTTCCACGGGAGTTCACATCGGTCATAATCAGTGCCGTTTACATTCCACCACAAGCAGACATTGCCTCATGCTAGCTGCATGAGGCACTCACACAGCACCAGACACAACACCGGGACGCTGCGCTCATTGTAGCAGAGGACTTTAATAGGGCCAACCTCAAACGCGCAGCGCCGAACTTTCATCAGCACATCACCTGCCCCACCAGGGGTGAAAGGACACCAGATCATTGTTATACAACGGTCAAGGATGGCTAAAAGGCACAATCTCGTCCAGCGTTTGGTAAATCCGACCACGCTGCCATCTTCCACATGTCAAAATTTAAACAAAGGCTGAAACAGGAAGTTCCGGTTCAGAGGTAGGTCGCGCGATGGACGGACCAATCGGTGGCCGCGTTACAGGACGCACTCGATGACGCAGACTGGGACATGTTCAGAAACAGCTCCGATGATGACGTCAGCGTGTTTACGGAAGCGGTTGTGGGATTTATTGGGAAGCTAGTGGACGATACCGTGGAGAAAAAGACTATCAGAACGTTTCCCAACCAGAAGCCGTGGGTGGATAAAACCATCCGCGACGCTCTGAGATCTCGCACCGCTGCCTACAACACGGGACTTGCGTCGGGGGACATGGAACCATACAAGGCTGTGGCATATAACGTGCGGAAAGCGGTGAAAGAGGCGAAGCAGCGCTACGGGAGAAAACTAGAGTCACAGCTTCAACAGAGTGACTCTAGGAGCCTGTAGCAGGGACTAAGGTCAATAACGGACTATAAAGCACCAACATCCGGTATGATGAACGCAGACGCGACTCTGGCAGACGAGCTGAACACATTCTACGCTCGCTTCGAGGCTGCAGCTAAAGACGCTAATGATGCTAATGCTAACGGCGCTAATGCTAGCGGCGCTAATGCTAGCGGCGCTAACGGCTGCAGACAGGAAGACACTGCCAGCACCGAGAACGCGCTCATCATCTCCGAGCACGGCGTGAGGAAAGCCTTCAAGAGAGTGAACACCAGGAAAGCAGCAGGACCAGACGGTATCTCAGGCCGTATTCTCAGATCCTGCGCAGACCAGCTAGCACCTGTGTTCACTGAGATATTCAACATCTCTTTATCTCAGTCGGTGATCCCCATGTGCTTCAAAGAGTCCATCATTGTTCCTGTCCCGAAGAAACCACATCCTGCTTCCCTCAACGATTATCGCCCGGTAGCCCTCACCTCAGTAGTGAAGTGCTTTGAACGTCTGGTCAGAGACTTCATTTCTTCACTACCCGACAGACTGGACCGACTACAGTTTGCATACCGTCAGAACCGTTCCACAGACGATGCAATCTCTCATCTCCTCCACACATCACTTACTCACCTAGACACTAGGAAAGGGAATTATGTTAAAATGCTCTTCATCGACTACAGCTCTGCATTTAATACCATAATTCCCTCCACACTCACCACCAAGCTGGAGCACCTGGGACTCAGCTCATCTATATGTCAGTGGATCTCCAATTTTCTGACTGGCAGACCACAGGCAGTAAGGATGGGCGGTCATGTCTCAGCTACACTCTCTCTCAGCACTGGAGCCCCCCAGGGTTGTGTTCTGAGCCCCCTGCTGTACTCTTTGTACACCCACGACTGCGTGGCCACTACCAACTCCCCCTTCATCATCAAGTTTGCTGACGACACCGTCGTGGTCGGACTGATCACCAACAATGATGAGTCGGATTACCTAGAGGAGATTGGAAATCTGGAGAACTGGTGCCAGAGGAACAATCTCCTCCTGAACGTCAGCAAGACAAATGAGCTGATAGTGGACTTTTGTACAAAGCAGGAGAGGAACTACCAGACCACCGTCATCAACAGGAGCCTAGTGGAGAGAGTGGACAGCTTCAGATACCTCGGTGTTCACATCACTCAGGACCTGTCATGGTCCTGTCACATCAACACCGTGGTGAAAAAAGCCCGGCAGCGTCTGTACCACCTCAGACGCTTGAGAGACTTTAGACTGCCCTCCAAGGTGCTCAGGAACTTCTGCTCCTGCACCATAGAGAGCATCCTGACGGGAAACATCACGACCTGGTTCGAGAACAGCACCATGCAGGACAGACGAGCTCTACAGAGGGTGGTGCGATCAGCCGAGCGCATCATCCGCACTGAGCTCCCTGACCTGCACTCGATCTACAGCAAGCGGTGCTGGACCAAGGCCAGGAAGATCGTGAAGGACCTCAGTCACCCCAGTAATGGACTGTTCTCTTTGTTGCAGTCTGGGAAGCGATTCCGCTCCCTAAAGGCCAACACAGAGAGACTGAGGAGGAGCTTCTTCCCGCAGGCGAGAAGGTCTCTCAATCATCACTACACCACACAGGACTAATAACATCTTTTTAAGCTGACAACATTGACTGGACAATCATGGACACATTCATACACACTTGCACTAAATATTTATACATCTGGACAATTGCACATGTCACTTTCACTAGTCACCTTTCATGCATATATATATACATGTACACATATATATATATATATATATACACACACACACACACACACACACACGTACACATACTTCCCCCCCGCTATATTTTGCAATATTTTATTATGCCCTAATTGTACAGTTTATTTTACTAGTTAAATTTATTTTAGTATTTCCTTTTATTGATATTTATTTTACGTACAAGCTTTTTTTTCCTTTTTAATTTCACTGGCGGTCGTGTAAGTATTTCACTGCATATTATACTGTGTATGTAACAAATAAAATTTTAATCTGAGATATATATATATATATATAGATAAGATATAAGCGGGTATAAACATAGTAAGGGCCCATCTGATTGGTCAAATTTGGACACACAAATGCTTGGCAAATAAAGTATTTATCGCATATGCGATATATATATGCGATATGGTTATCGCGCATGCCATTATCGCGATAACGATATTTTTTCGATATATCGTGCAGCCCTAATCAACACTGTCAACTTGCCATCTGCAATTATTGTTATTATGTTGATTTAAATGTTTAAATGTCAAAATTAAATGTTTAAATGTCAAAATTAAAGATCATTAAACTCTATGTGGCGACTGCATTTTTTAAAGTTTACTTTTATACATAAATAATACCGACTTATGGTTTTATATAGTTAAGCAAAACAGCAAAGTAAAGCGGTTACTTGTTATCCGATTAATCGAAAAAAATAATAATAATAATAAACTGAGCACACACACACTTAATGAAGAGTTGAGGGAAAGATCGGAAGTACATAAAAGGATAACTAGATGAGGTAATGAAAATATAGAAGGACGAGAAACTGGACATAACTGGAACCAACAGATGACCAGATAAGATAAGGGAGACATAAGACCAGAAACCAAAAATAATTGGACAAACCTGAAAGATTAATGAGGGAAAGAACGGATGGTCAGGCCGTAGAAACTCGATAAGAGAGGGGCTAACGGGGTGACTATGTAATCAATCATACATTAAAACCAAAATTCAGAAGGATCAGGAGACAGCGTGTGTATGTGTCTGTGCGCAGGTGGCCGGAATCTGCCGACAGAATGTGTGCGCAGAGGATCTTCCTGATAAGGAAGAGACACAGAGCAGGGGTTTCCCCTATGTGTGTGTGAAAATGGCCATGGGCCCAGACTGGATGGGCAGATAAGAAATAAATTAGAGCCACAGAGAGTTTTGTGAGTAACATTTTAATAAGAGTAAGACACAGGATAAAATAAGCGTATCTACATGATAATAATATAAAATACAAAGTATAAAAATGTAAAAATACAAAACACAAGGGGTAAAAAAAAAGCATAGGCAGAAATAAAAGTCCTCAGAAGGAACACGATCTGAACTGCCCTGGCTCTCCGAATCATCCACAGGGGTGATGTCATCAATGGAGAAGTTGCAGTTAGCTATAAAATAGAATGACATGTATAAAAACATTGAATAGGGTAAAATAAGGCAAATAAGTAATAAATAAATTATATTTATATAATATATATTAAATATTTATTATACAGTAAGTATAAAGGAGATGCTTACCCATGACTGGTCTCGAGAATGAAGAATAAACCAAAGAAACATGAGGAAAAAAGTCTTGAAAACAAGCAACACCCCTATATTATTATAAAGACTCGAAAAATGTACAGATAATGAGAAAAAGCTCTCAAGCATAGTAAGAATCAGATAAGCGCAAGAAGTTAAATAACGAGGTGTAATAATAACGGGAAAGAGTTATGAGCATGGAGAGGAGTCAGATAGCGAGGTGTATGATGTAATGGTACAAGATAAGAGGAATATAATTATAATGGAAAAATTAATTGATAGAAACTGGAATAAAACAATTGATTGAACTGGATTATAATGGAATAAAAATTTGATGTGGTCAGCAAAAAGAGTGTACAGAGGAGGGGTCGGGAAATTCCCCGGGACTCCCCCCTCCTTCTCATGAAGTGTATAAAAGGTATGTGCTTTTACTGTGAATTCAGTCTCCTCTTGACAGTGCTTGTATTTACGACCTAAGCATTGCAAGTGCGGCTCACTGGGTTTTATTGCTGCAATAAATCCTCTTACTTCTTCCAGTTGTGTGTGTCGTCTGAAATCTTCTTTATTTTTGATTGTAAGTAATTTGTTAACTGTTTGATATTTTAAATTATAGGCAACTTTCAACAGGTGGAAGAATTTTCTCCCACAGGATATATCCCCATCATCCTACATGCTATACAGAGGGAAATGCAGGAAAAGGGCAAAATAAACAGAGTGAACCCAGTAGCGGTGAGTTTTCTCTCTCCCTACGTCGCCGTATTACGAGAATGTCTAGTATAGCAAAATGGTCTATATATTTTTTTATACATTTTTTTATTGAGACAAAAAAAAAAAAAGGATAAAATACACACGAGAGGATCGAAATAAACCGTGTAAACCGTGAAAAGGATGTAGTAGACACGTCAATTAAAAATAATATCATAATCTAGAAGTCTATTCTTATTATTAACTTGAATTAATTTAAGAGAAAGAGGTCATTCTTAACAACTGAATGTCAGTGTATTTTTTAAAAACTAATATTATAATATTATATATATATATTTATTTATTTATATACACACAGTATACAGTGGGAGCCACGTCAAACAGCCGCTTGGAGCATGATAGATCCATGGCAGGACCATGAAGGGTTAATGCACGGTCCATGCACGGAATGTGATCCCCCACGATGACATTTAATACCTCTCTCTACACATGTTCACACATGCATTGCACGCACGCGCACACACACACACACTTTTACTTCCTGTTTGGTGTGTGTGTGTATCATTTCCTTAAAGGGCTATTGCTTCTCAACAGGATGAGAATGTTTGCCCCTTTAGCATAGGTTATTTACTGATTATATATAAAAAAGTAATCACTATTAAAATCTATTTAGATTTCATATAATAAACGCACTATAAAGAGTCAACACAACAAGATAGACCAGAGTCCATTGTACTAACTCAGAATTCTGATATATACACACAGAAGTCTAATAACAACACACTAATATGTACACAACACACTAAAATGATAAATGTTCTGAGTTGCTGTATTTTTAATATCAGAATGAGTTCAGTTGTACTGAATCTGTTATATTTCAATGTCATGTGGTAAGAGGCTTGAATTTAAGTTATGTTATACTGTTCATGTTTGCATGTTTTTACAGTGGGAGCCACGTCAAACAGCCGCCTGGAGCATGACGGCTCCGTGGCAGGTCCATGAAGGGTTAATGCAGGCTTCGTGCATGGAATGTGATCCCCCACGATGACGCAGTTAACGATGCCCCGCCCCATAAACGCCCCCATGCGCTTTCTAAAAAGATGGTTGCAATGCTGTATAATTCCGGCAGATGGAGCATTGACTGGCACAGTTAACTGCAGTGTCCAGGAAGCCCAATACCGTATCTTTAATATACAGACAGTTCTTGTATTGTCAACATTGTTTCATAAATAGATGACGTGGTAAAAAAGAACAACAAACCGATTAATAAAACAGATTTGTTAAATCACTCAATACACAATCCATGATGATTATGCTATTTATTATTTAATAATGAATTAATAAAACTAGTTAGTGAAATATTTTTTAAGACTTCCTGAAATGATCCTTAAAGACACGGTAGCATCTATAATTTGTCTATACCGATCATTGTAGGTACGGAATAAAAACACGGGCTATGTACAGTATTTTACATTACGGTGTATTTTACCTAGTTCCATTTAATATACTGATTGATAATATTTTGCTGCAAAGTAAAGCTCAAAATGTAACGTCTGCTTGGGATTGTTTTCGTTATATTTTTGATGTTTTCGCTGATCTTTTTTTTCACTGATAGTCAACAAGTGGCATAAGAAAGGCAATTAATGGCGCATGCAACCTGGAACAAATATCTGCCCATATGGATCAGTATTTCTTTTGTCATTTAATCATGCATAATGCTCCCCCGTCAAAAGATCTGATGGGGCATTAATCACTTATCACAACTTGGGAATGGATGCGGCAGCAGAGACAGATTAAATCCCCATAAACACTTGGAAACAATAGTAAAAAAGTTCCAGAGGGTTAACGCCTGTTATACTAATGTATTTTTACTGCTTATATTTAGTTTGGTTTTATGCAATTTCGTGTGTTGTGTGTATGTGTATATGTGCGCGCGTGCGTGCGTGAGAGAGAGATACTCTGACAAGAGCAACTTCCGTGTGGCTCCACTGGCGCAATCGGTTAGCGCGTGATACCTATAAAGCGGTCCAGGTGAAGCAATGGCGAGTTCGAGCCTCACCTAAAGCACCCAAAGCATTTTACTGCATATTGCACTGTGTATGTGACAAATAAAATTTTTATTTGAAAGTAAAGCTTAAAATTTAACTTCTGCTTGGGTTTGTTTTCATTATATTTTTGATGTTTTTTCGCTGGTAGTCAAATTGGCATAACAAATTGATTAATGGCGCATTATATCTGGAACAAATATCTGTCCATACGGATCAGTATTTCTTTAATCATTTAACCAGCATAATGTCCCACATCAAAGATCTGATGGGGCATAAATCACTTATCACAACGGTGAATAGATGCAGCAGCAGAGACAGATTTAATCCCCATAAACATTCACACTTGAAAACAAAACTAACAGAACTAAACAGTTCTAGACGGTTAGTGCCCGTTATCACAGGACAGGAATCACCTACAATTTACTACTGTATTTTTACTGCTTATATTTTTTACCCTAGTTTCATCTGGTTTTACGTGATTTCATGTGCTATTTGTGTGTGTGTGTGTGTGTTTGTGTGTGTGTGTGTGAGAGAGAAAGGGCGTGAGAGCGCGTGCGCGAGAGAGGGCTTATATTGTGATGTATACAAAAAAACATAAATATAAAAACAATCAACTATTATTGTTAAGGTCAGCCTGTGGCTGTTCAGGATTAAGTTTACGGGGCTCGCAGTCTTTCGTTAATTTTACTTCTGACTCGAAACCAATGTGGCTTATTAAAGATGCACTGTTTTATTAAACATGACTGTTTTTAATGCACAAATTCAAATTCTATTGGTCACATACACAATCATACACAGTATAATATGCAGTGAAATGCTTTATACGACCGCCAGTGACCTTAAAAAATAAAATAAAATCTTGTACGTAAAATAAATAATCAATAAAAAGGAAATACTAAAGAAATAATTTTAACTAGTAAAATTAACTGTGCATAAGGGCATAATAAAATATTGCAAAAATATAGAAATATAGGATTAAAGTGTCAGTGGTTGTGCAAATATGCATGAAGGTGACATGTGCAATTGTCCAGATGTATGAGTATTTAGTGCAAGTGTGTATGAATGTGTCCATGTCAGCAAAATAAACACTGTCTATGGTTCGAATATACTTTGGACATCTCAAAGTCATGATGTAATAGAGACAAGTCTCTTCAGATCCTTCTGCACTAATGTTATCGTGGTGTAAATTATTAACGTATTGATGTATTTCACTTGCGGACAAAATAGACCATGTGTATGTTTAGTATTCCTTTTGAACAGCTGTGTTCATAGGTTTAATCAGCTATTTACAAGACAATGTTGATGCACTAATGGTTAAAGTGCCACAATGTGAGTGTGTGTGTGCTCCTGCACAGGTTTGCAGTGGGCGGAGTCAGTACTTTCTCCATTGAGGTTTCTCACATTCCACTTCTCCTGCGTGTCTTTTAATTAAGTTCTTTAAACCCAAAGCATTTTTTAAACTAAGAAAAAATAAATATGGGTCACTTAAACACAATATTATCATCCCTGCACTGGCTACCTGTTCAGTTTAGAATAAATTACAAAATAGTATTACTTACATACAAGGCCTTAAATGGTTTAGCTCCCACATACCTAACCAGTCTTCTGATACGCTACAATCCACCACGCGCCTTAAGATCACAAAACTCCGGACTTCTGGTAATTCCCAGAATTTCAAAATCTACAAAAGGGGGCAGGGCATTTTCATATTTAGCTCCAAAGCTTTGGAATAGCCTTCCAGACAGTGTTCGGGGAGCAGACAAGGTTTCTCAGTTCAAAAGTAGACTCAAGACCCATCTTTTTAATCTGGCATTCATGTAACTCATCCCATAACCTCATACTCCAGTACATCTATCCTGAATGGCAACTACGCTAATTCTCTCCATCTGTTCTGTATTTCTCTACCCATCCCGAGGCATCGGGAGATTGGGCCAGCTTCAGTAGACAAAGGCCGACCCTGCGAGGTTCCTGAGGCGTCCAGAGAAGGACCAGCTCCAGCTGGATTCAGCTTTATGATGGTTGGAGCTACACATGCTGCTCCTGTGCTTCCAGTGATCCAGACCTCATCTGCCCTCTAGACCTACTGACTCGTCCCTATGCTGAACTGGTCTTCATGTTAATTTAAATTATTTCTGTCCTATTGAACTTTCACCTGCACAACACACATGATGATATATAATTTCTATCCGTTATCACCCAGATGAGGATGGGTTCCCTGATTGAGTCTGGTTCCTCTCAAGGTTTCTTCCTAATGCCATCTCAGGGAGTTTTTCCTTGCCACCGTCGCCGTCACCCTTGGCTTGCTCATCAGAGACATTTCATTCATCATTCATTCATCTCATTATTATCTAGACACATTTTTTCTCACACATACACACTTCCAATTATTTTCTTTTCTAAAAATTTTTTAATTTTTTGTAAATTCTCTTTCATTTTTGTGAAGCTGCTTTGAGACAATGACCATTGTTAAAAGTGCTATATAAATAAAATTGAACTGAAAAACAACACAGACGCAAATGATCAAGAGTTTAAATGTTGTTGTCGTTTTCTCAAACATGATTTTCCCGACTTGGCGTTTATACAGTGGTTACTCAATCGGAATGGTTATTACCGTCGTTTAAAGGCGACAGCGGCCAAAATAAATCAGTTGCATTTCAGTCATTCGTAAAATGGCCGCCAGGTGGCGCAAAGTGATATTTTCATTCATCGTAGTAAATACAACAGAGATGGTAATTTCCACAACATGAAAAATCTGAACCAGAGCTATTGATGTGTACTGTACAATAATGAGTAAAAAAAATTGATAGTAGATTTATTAACTGAAATAAATGATCATATTTCTGTCATTCCCCACTTAAGGGGGTGGGAGAATTTTCAATCATCGTGCCTGGTATAAGTTTAATATTCAGTGCGCACCGTTTGTACATCTGTTATTTTACTATATTTAACTATATCATAACACTCAGAAATACCTTTTATTTGGGGATAAGTGTTTTTAATCTGGCATACACATAACTCATCCCATAATCTCATACTCCAGTACACCTATACCGAATGGCAACTACGCTAATTCTCCCCATCTGTTCTGTATTTCTCTACCCATCCCGAGGCATCGGGAGTTTTTGCCAGCTTCAGTAGACAAAGGCCGACCCTGCGAGGTTCCTGAGGCATCCAGAGAAGGACCAGCTCCAGCTGGATTCAGCTTTATGATGGTTGGAGCTACACATGCTGCTCCTGTGCTTCCAGTGATCCAGACCTCATCTGCCCTCTGCACCTACTGACTCGTCCCTATGCTGAACTGGTCTTCATGTAAATTTAAATAATTTCTGTCATATTGAATTTTCACCTGCACAACACATAAGATGTTATATCATTTCTATCTGTTATCGCCCAAATGAGGATGGGTTCCCTGTTGAGTCTGGTTCCTCTCAAGGTTTCTTCCTAATGCTATCTCAGGGAGTTTTTCCTTGCCACCATCGCCGTCACCCTTGGCTTGCTCATCAGAGAAATTTCATTCATTCGTCTCATTATTATTATCTGCACATTTTTCTCACACATCCACACTTCCAATTATTTTCTTTTCTATAATATTATTTTATTAATTTATTTATTTATTTACTTATTTTAATTTATTTATTTATTTATTTATTTATTTATTTTTTGTTAAATTTCTTTCATTTTTGTGAAGCTGCTTTGAGACAATGACCATTGTTAAAAGCGCTATATAAATAAAATTGAATTGAATTGAATTAAGTGACTGATGTGACTGAACATTTTTCAGCTGAGCCTCGTTTCACTGAATAATCCACCACTTTTCATCAGTATGTAAGACCGCGACACCTCTCTCTGTCTCTCACACACACACACACACAGCAGACCGAGTCATTAGCGCGTCCCTCCCCCAAATTTAAAGAATACAAGCTGGTAGCGTGTGAGTTTGCTGGTTTTTCTATAGTATGCTGAGCAAAATTAAAATAAAACATTTTATTCTGTTTTATTTTAATTTTGCTATAATTAAAATAAAACAATTTTAAAACAGCATCACCCGGGGATCGAACCCAGATCTCCCACATAAAAGGGCAAGGACTTAACCGCTGCACCACTCGGACACTTAGAGACAACACGCCCGAGTCACGTTAATAAGCCACTCGACTTCTTTGAAAGAAAGCTCTAGATAAGTGACGAAGTAAGCCTGTTATAATAATTGCACGTGTATTTTATCTGTTTTCAACTTGGTGTTATTTGATCTCATTGGTTTAGAAATTTAGTTAGGGTTTTTAGAGTAGTTATATGTAGTTATATAGCGCCACTCAGTGGTAAAAGCCAGCAAAACGCACAAACCCAAATGCTGTCACCGAGCGCCGCAACGGTAAAATAAACGCTCCGATTAGGTGACCACTGTAAAGATTCAGACAGACTGAATTTAAGAATGCACCCCTAGGAACCTAGAACACAAACACACACACCGAAGAGCAAAGCGGAGGTGCGCATTCACACCTCTGACCGTCTTTTGCCTTGTAAATGAGTATCCCACCCCCCCAGCGCACACACTTTATTTGTACTGTAAACTGTAGCTGTGTTTGCTAGGGCACTTGGTTACTTTAATGTATGGAACACTTACTTAACTTACTGGTTAAGTTTATTTTAAATATCGCTTATTACCTTATTCAGCAAAATAAATAAATTATTAACGTATTGAAGTATTTTAGTTAAGGACAAAAACAGACCCTGCGCTTGTGTTTAGGACTGATGCTGAACAGCTATGTTCATAGGTTTAATCAACGATTTACAAGACAACAGTTAAAGCATTTGTGGATGGAGAGGTGTGTGTCCGCTCCTGCATTTCTCCGTTGGCTTTAACACACACCCCTCCCCCCGCCAAAAATACACACACACAGCAATTAATACCTTTTATTTGGGGTTAAGTAACATTTTTCAGCTGAGCCTCGTTTCACTGAATAATCCACCACTTTTCATGAGTATGCAAGACCGCGACACCTCTCTCTCTCTCATACACACACACACACACACATATATATACATAGCAGACCTGTTATAATATGTTGAGCAAAATTAAAATAAAACAATTTTAAAACAGCATCACCTGGTGATCGAATCAGCGATCTCCGCATTAAAGGGCGAGGACTAAACCGCTGCGCCACTCGGACAAGTAGGCTACGTTTACACTGCAGGTCTCGATGCTTAATTCCGATTTTTTGTCTATATCTGATTTTTTTTGACCGTCTGTTTACACGTTCTTTTAACTATGACTCATATCCTATTCACGTGTTTATACTTGCCATACCATCTGAAACATCGCGCATGTGTGTTGTGCAGGTGAAAGTTCAATATGACAGAAATTATTTAAATTAACATGAAGACCAGTTCAGCATAGGGACGAGTCAGTAGGTGCAGAGGGCAGATGAGGTCTGGATCACTGGAAGCACAGGAGCAGCATGTGTAGTTCCAACCATCATAAAGCTGAATCCAGCTCTAGCTGGTCCTTCTCTGGATGACTTAAAGGTGCGCTACACACTAGCCAAGAAAGATGAAGGTGAAATCCATCCTGGTGCCCCGTTTCTGGTTGGAGGTCTCGTTGCATGGATGCCCCGTGTGTCTCTTTGGGATGCGTCTGGTGTCTGGGGATGATTCTCTCCACTTAGAAGATGGTTCTGGCCTCGACTGGTGTTGTCAGCTGTTTCTCTAAGGACTTGACAATTCGATAGTTCAGGACTGGAACTTTCTACAAGTCTATCTGAGTCTCCAATAACTACTGGACTCCATTTTAACATCAATTAACATCAACTATTATAGCTGAACCTAACACTTAACACTGTATAAATGCAGATCATTTCCTGCTATCTGTTTCACCCAGATGAGGATGGGTTCCCTGTTGAGTCTGGTTCCTCTCAAGGTTTCTTCCTATTACCATCTCGGAGTTTTTCCTTGCCACTGTCGCCCTCGGCTTGCTCACCAGGGACTATCTGAACATTTTTGATTCATACACATTCACATTCCATACAAACTTAAATAATTCTTTTGATTGTGTAAAGCTGTTTTGAGACAATGTCAATTGTTAAAAGCGCTATACAAATAAACTGAATTGAAATATGCTTAATGCTATCGCTGCTATATATGCAAAGTTCGCACACCATGGTTTTAAAATGGAGGAGGAGAAAAAAGCGCCATAATTGCAACCTGTGCATATGCTTCATTCACCAAATACTGATTTCTTAATGTTATTTAGCCCAAATAAGCATCAACACAAGGCGGGTGTGTGTGTGTGGGGGGGGGGTCTTTTCCTCTTCCATGTCACCTGCGATGTTATCATTCCACACGCGCTTCCACCGGAGAATAACATTATGTCATCATGCCTCCCGGGCACGATTTACAACGCACACAGCATTTTTTTTGCTTGAGAAAAGCTTGAGGGAACAATAAAGGGAAGAACAAAACGTTACTAGTTTATCGATCATAGATGACAATTGTCCTGGACAGATTTTTTTTTTTTTAATGGTGAACATGTATACCTGGCTGGCTGTCAATATATACATGGGTGGCCCACCCAAAAAGCCATTTTTTAAGCTAAGCCAGTTTTTAAGGTAAGTAAATGGAGCTTTGTGAGGATTGATAGAAGCTTCAAGAGTCTTGTGATTTATTTCTTTGTTCAAGCTTTAAATTAACATCAATTTTTTAAAACAAGAAACAAAGAGACTACAAAGTGTTAAGCATGGCCTTGTATTCAAATGTATTAGTTTGAGATTTTTTAACATCACTACCCTAAGGTTGCTTTACTCCACCTAATATCCAAAATGACCCAACAGTACCAATTGTCACTCTGGCCTGTAACAATATATTTGCTAAAGTAGCAACTTATGAGCTTCCTGTTCTCTGATAAACTAAACAAGAATGCTGCATTCTAGTTCAATGTATTTTTTAACTTCATCTGGGCAGGTAATGTAGTTCAAGGGAATTTCCCTGGACAAAACTCCTCCATATGGAACACCATAAAATGTCACCAACGCAGAAGTTGCTTTCCTCTGTGCATTACCCTTTTAACATAAGCACCTCAGATACCTTTAGTTATTCACACTAGGGCTGGGCGATATGGCTGAAAACTGTATCACGATATCAGTGTTTCATATCGGTCGATATCAATAATTATTGATATTTTTTATGACCCATTTAAAATAAGGACCAGTAGAAGAATATATTACATTTAAACATTTTTATTTTAAACTTAACCTTCCTCTGATCATAGTCCCCTCAGTTATTAAGAAATGTCAATAACCATGGAAAACTCAAATAATTAAAATATCATCATAAGTCTAAAGTCACAATGAACACTTAATTATCTCAACATTTAAGGTGCAAAATGAAAGAAAATAATACTTTAATAAATTGTAATAAAATAAAGTGTAATAAAATAGTGCAAAGTGCATTTTCTGCTTTTGAAGAGGAATCCAGCAGACCAGCACGAGACAACGACATGGCGCAACCAAACGTGATACACTAACGTCAATCATGTAACAGTATCACTCCCTACGTTGCTAGGTTACCGGAGAGCAAGTGCCTTTGTTCACGGGCCTTTGTCACGGGCAACCGGAGGCGGACCAGAAGACTAGCAGTTAGCCCTTGTCATAGATATATATACACTGACTAGATGTTGCCTTGGGCCTCTAAGCATACATCAACATCGCCGCCATCTTGGGTCGGGGATCTGAAGGAAGCGCCAAAGTTTCCCGGCATTCAGATCAATGTTTTTGTGTTATATAACCATTTTACGCTGGTCATTGTATTGCAGGCTTGCTGATGTACAAAATAAACGAGTTCAGTTCAAATGTTTTAATGAACATGTATTTTTAAGTATGGAAATCACACCATTGTGGCCATTTTGTGTGCAGTAGACTAGGCTAAGGTAAGTAACACTAGTTAATTTTAAGTTCACTGAAGTGGAAGAATAATAAACTTACACCTAATTTTGAAGTAGATTAATATCAAAAGTAGGGCTGCAACTAACGATTATTTTGATAATCGATTAGTTGGTCGATTTCTTTTTCGATTAATCGATTAATCGGATAAAAAGTGACCGCTTTAATTAGCTGTTTTGCTTAACTATATAAAACCATAAATCAGGGTATTATTTATGTATAAAAGTAAACTTTAAAAAATGCAATAGCCACATAGAGTATAATGATCTTTAATTTTGACATTTAAACCTTAGTTTATGTAAATCAACATTCTTTTTTAACAATAATTGCAGATGGCAAGTTAACAGTGTTGATATGGTGTGTGTGTGTATATATATATATATATATATATATATATATATATATATATACTGTATATATATTATACACACACACATATCTATATATATATACATACATACACACACACACTAGTTTAAAAAATCCACTGACATATTCAGTTGTTAAGAATGACCTCAATTTTAAATTCTCTTAAATTAATTAAGCTTAATAAGAAGAATAATAGACTTCTAGATTATTATGATATTATTTTTAATGAAAGTGTCTCTTGCTACGTCCTTGTCACGGTTTATACATTATTTCGATCCTCTCAGGTATTTTATCCTTTTTTGTTGTTGTCTCAATAAATAAAAAATATATATTTTTTATATATATATAGACCATTTTGCTATACTAGACATTCTCGTAATACGGCGACGTAGGGAGAGAAAAAAATGGCCGCTGCTGGGTTCACTGTTGATTTTGCCCTTTTTCCGCATTTCCCCTCTGTATAGTGTGTAGGATCATGGGATATATCCGGTCCTCCGAGGTGTAAACCGAACGTGAAGAAAACGAACTAGAAGTGTTTTCCTTGCGTTCGTTGGGATTTGAACACCAAGAAAAAGCTGCATGCAACGTTTTTTTTTAAAACCCCGTATAACCGCGCAGGCGGACAAACGCACGTCATCAAAGCCCATGTGAACTCTCTCACTGACTCCTTTTTTTTTTTTTTTTAAGTCCTGGCCAATTCCTCCCCGTCGCTAGGGGCTCCCACATGTGTAGAAAACCCTCGGCGCTTCATCCGCGCTCACCGGACACTACGACCGGCAGAAAACCGCTCAATTTTAACGCCCGATAAGAGGTGTTTAATGTAAATTGCTCCCATACCTTGGAGGACTTGGGGCGCGCGCTTTTTCCTGCAGACGCTTCTGTAACCGCCATTGCGCGAGCGACTGTGTATCTGTGTGTGTATTTGTGCATCTTGTGGTCGCGCTCCTCAGTAACGTGAGCAGCCCAACTAATCGATAACGGCATTCGTTGACAACGAATTTCATTATCGATAATTATCGATTTTATCGATTAGTTGTTGCAGCCCTAATCAAAAGCTTAAATTTTCTCTGGACTCGATCATAAATACATGTTTGTCAGTTGGAACAAACCAAAAAACAAAAAAAAATAATTTGAGATTTGAACGATTTATGATGATTTAATTTCTGCCTAGATGCAGATGTTCGGTTCCCCATCCTAACATTCTGAGGTCTGTTGGTCAGGAAGTCCATAATTGTTTTTTTTCCCACTTTGTTTATTTAACTCATGCCTTTATTAATTAAATATATGCTCTATTATTTATCTATTTATTTATATTTTATATACACTTTATTTTATATTATTCATATAACTATCAGCATCCTTGTAATTGTTTTGTGCATTGTAGAACAAATTAATTAGTTATGTAGGTGTGACTAAGTATTGTATATGATATATCACATATTTATACATATTTATGATAGAACATAGATTAATTAATTATTTTACTTGTACGATTTAAGTAAAATAATTAATCTATGTTCTATCATAAATTTATGTCTGAAATTTATAATAAACCAAACGTCTTGAATATCGGTTGAAGGTTAAGCAAATTAAGGTGATTTTAATCATTGATAGTTCTCTGCCAATGTTAACTAATGCATAGTAGACGTGGCTTCCCCCCGCCCCAAGATGGCGGCCGCGCTGACGCATCGTTCCTATGGACAGCAGCGTCAGAGGCGACATCTAGTCAGTATATACATCTATAGTATGAGCCCTTGTAGCGTGGACGGTAAACCCAAATGCAGAAATAGTGCGAACAGGCAGGATAACCACAAGAGTTATTGTAAGAACTCTCTCACACTGAGAGCAAGAGTTTACACAATTAAAACCTTGTTCTAGCAACTCACGCTCAATCAGGAATTGGACCCAAAATGGTGAGTACTCACATAAGATCCGGCGAAGCATCGGAAACAGCGTGGGCAGACTCAATGACTGAGCGATGTTAAGCACTATCTTTTCTCCTTTAATGCTTCCTGAATCGTGACCGTACTACTTCAGGGTCCTAGTGCCGGTCGCGGAGCGAGTGCACATGACAGCAATCAAACTAGCTTCGCAACCTGTTTTCTTCCGACAAAGAATAAAAATTATCGAATGTTTTATCGAACACATTTTTTATTGATATTGATCACGTGTTTATCGCGAAACATATCGTTATCATTTTATCCCACAACTGAAATAAATGATTGATTATTTATTGAGACAAAAATCTATAGCTTACAAAAAAGGTACTATTGAAATGTATACTGTACACCTTGTGAATAAATGTTATTTGGATTCTAATTACAAGACGGATGCTTATTCCTAAAGAGATTAATCTTGTGCAATTTAATAGCCTATGTTATATTAATGTACTGCTTTAAAATGAATGCAAATTGCAAAAAAAAAAACTATTATTAACAGTAAAATTATGTTGTGCTTGATTATGAATGGTGCATGAAATTAACACAAGGTCTGGTGTAGGCTCAGTATGTTTTTGTGCTCCAGCGAAGTGCAGTGACTGATGGGTTATTTTACTTATTCACTCTGGTGAAATGTTGTGGGAAAAGTGTAGTTCATGTTTTCTATATTTTTCCACTTTTAACATTTATAATTTGCAAATGACTATTTATAAAGCACATAGAACACAGCAAGAGGTTTTAGTTATCAAATTGGTGCTTAATTTTATTTTTGGACTACTAAAAATTAATTGACATTCAATTAAAATAAATTGAGAAACAGTCAACTACTTAGTTTTGTGTGTGTGTGTGTGTGTGTGTGTGTGTGTGTGTATCTTACCGTGCAAATTAATTATATTCCTGACTTCAAAGGACTCTACATTTGCGCGAATGTGTTATTATGGAAACCATATCAGTTGCCACTGGTACCGTATTACGCTCCGGTTTATCTCGCCAGATAATCTATGAAGTGATGTCAGTAATCCTAGCCGAGAACCACTTACTTTGACAGAAAGAGGCAAATCCACTGACATGGCAGAAAGATGAAAAACCCGTAAACATCTGTTGTAGCACGTTGAACAGCACCAACTGGAAAAGTCAGTGCCTAGCCGAGCCCTGTCTGTCCCTGCGTTGCAAGTGTTGGCATTTTGTTACGCTTTTGCGCATGCGTGCAATGGCCATTATAGTGCATTTTGTGTCGCGTAATAGTGACATACTGCGTTCCATTCCGCCGTGTACTTTAAAATGTACTGCCTGATTCGTGTGCAGGAAATATCAGTTAAGTGAATTTCCTCGGACACGTTTTCTTAAAGTCTGTATTTATTTATTTATTAATTTATTTATTGTAATTATTTTTACTTAATAATAATAATAATAATAATATTTTTTTGCAACTTTTGAAATCTTTGTTTATGAATTAAGTATTTTGCATTTTATTTAATAATTACATGTTCAAGATTTATTGAGGTGGTCAAACAGACATTTTAGACTAAATCTTTCTGTCCTCTCATATTTAAAAAAAATAATAATAATAATATAAGTTTTCATAGGAAAATAATTTATCTCCCCATAAGATATTGAGATAAAATTTTCTGAGGATCTTAAACTGTACTTATTTTAGTTTGCTGGAAATGCAGTATGTATTAGGCATAAGCAAGACTTGTTATATTAATGTCATAAAAATAATTTAAAAAAGAAAAGTAATTAATATAATTAGATATAATTTCATTTAAACCAAAGGATAGATGAATATGTATGAACAATTACACCAGGAAGAATAGCTTTCATTAAGAGATTAAAAACAGGGATTTATTTTTTCAATGTGTTTATATGTTGTGAGAAAAACATGGTTTGCAGGCAAGAAGATTGGTGAAATCTGGAAAAATCCCAGCTGGCCCATGCCCTGAACTTTTTTTTTAAGAAAACCTGATTGTAACTCTAAAATTACATTACCCAAACCTATTTTTAAACTGTTTGCATAAATTATAGCTATACATTTTTCTTACCTATACATAAATGGACATAAAATTTTACTGAAAGCCTACTGAGACAGTGGATTTACCTTTTCTTATTGAATGTAAAGCTTTCTTACCCCCTCATCAGTTGCTATATTATACTATATATACTAGTGATTGGATATATATATATATATATATATATATATATATATATATATATATATATATATATATACTACCGTTCAAAATTTTTAGATCACTTTCTAACTCCATGATGGTTCCTGATTTCTATTTCTTTCTACATTGTAAAGGAATGCTGAAGGCATCCAAAAAATGCATGAATCTCCTTTGAACAGTTGATATTGAGATGTTTCTGCTACTTCTGCCCTTTAAAGACTTCATAACGTCTCTAATCTGAGCTGCTGTTAATTGGTAATTTTTCAGGCTGAGCAGAGGTAGGTTTTGGTCTCGTCCTCCTGGGACGGCCTTCATGAGAGCCAGTTTCATTATGCTGCTTGACTGATTTTGCAAATGCACTTGACAATACTGTTCTTGCAAGAACTATTATAGAAAGGCCAAAAATAACAACTAACTGGTGTTTTTGTTGTTGTTACGTAATTACCTAATTCCATATGTGTTATTTTATAGTTTTGAAATCCCCAGTATTGTTGTAGAATGTAGAAAATAAATCACTAAACAAAAACAAAGAAATTTGCAAGTGTTCTAAAACTTTTGATGTCCATAATAAAAAAATATAATTGTAATAAAAACTAATACCAAAATATAAATATAAACATGAGACAGAGGGGATGCAAATCTGGGGATGATTTGTGATAGTGCACTTAAATTTGACAAGCAAATTAATGAAATCGTTAGAACGAGCTTCTTTAAACTGAGGATGATTTCCAAAATAAAGTCCTTTTTATCCAAGAAAGATTTGGAAAAGGTAATCCATGCATTTGTTATTTCGAGATTGGATTATTGTAACTCGCTATATTATGGTGTTCAAAATAAAGTCTTAGATAGATTGCAGATGGTCCAGAATGTGGCTGCAAGACTGCTTACAAGCACATGCAAATTCGAACGTATTACTCCGGTGTTAAAAGCTTTGCATTGGTTGCCTGTTACTTTTAGGATAAATTAAAAAATTTTATTATTTGTTTTCAAATCTTTACATGGCTTAGCACCAACCTATATTGCTGATCTAATCCAGGAACAAAAGTCAACGAGATTATTATGATCTCAATCACAGAAACTTCTTGTTGTTCCTCGGTCTAAGATGAGGTCTAGAGGGGACCGCGCTTTTGCGGTCGCTGCCCCTAATTTATGGAACAGTTTGCCTTCATATATTAGGGACTTGCCTATGCTTGGCCAGTTTAAAAGCCATCTGAAGACATATTTTTTTATGATAGCGTTCGATCAAGGATAAGTGTGAAGGGCGTTAGTGTCATGTATTTCTTTTTTAAACTCTATTTTAGATATATGGCTATATTCTGTCTTTTATCTGTCTTTTGTTGTTTATTGTGTTATTGTTTGTACAGCACTATGGTCAACATTGTTGTTTTATTCGGTGCTTTAGAAATAAATTTGAATTTGAATTTGAATTGGCCTCCTGAGATATGCTCCAGGCCCCCGCGACCCTAAATACAGGATAAAAAGCGGTATAGATGATGAGTGAGTGAGTGAGTGAGTAAACAGGAGAGAGTGAGTACTTCAATCTTTACATGTACAGTACATGTATCGTTCACATACTTTTCTTAGGGAGACTCGCTGAGATGAGGAGAGGAAGATGGAAGGAGGTTAGTGTTTGTTCCATAATAACACTGGTTAATTATCCTTCACAGCTTTTCTCTCTTTTATGTTTCTTGGCCTCTGGTTCATAAATGGTAGCAGTTTTCACAAAAAATCTATTCAGAAAGATTTGTTTCTTCTGCGCTGCACTGCACAAAAAAGATACTGTTACGCATTATTGTTCATAAGGTGTAGCACGTTTTCAGCACAGTTTTGTTCAGATGATACTTCTCAGCTTGGACATCAAGTCGCTTAGTACAAAATTATTTTATAATGTTCACGCTTCGGGCAAAACCGATGCTGGGTGATGCACTCGTTATAGTTTTTTAAAACAAAATAACATTCAAAAACAAAACAATGGTCTGTGTATGTTTTAGTATTTTAAGTTATCATAAAAAAGAAAATAAATAAAAGAAAAATACTTATTTGGCTTGTACTAAAAAAAAAAAAAAATGAAAAATGAATGCGGTTATTTTTCCTTTTTGTGCATCAGTAAAAGTGAAAGTGAAATGGCAAAACAAGGCTTGTCATCTGAAGTTATCTCTTAACACTTGTCATGGGAATTTGGAGAAGCCAGAGGCTAAGTATCAGAATTTATTTGCTGAGAATGTCCTGGGCTGTTATCACCTGTCTGGCACACACTTGGGGTTAGAGATGGCAAAAGCTTTAATACTAGAAGCGTACTAGTACCGGTCATTTGACCGCAATGTGGAAAAAAAATACTTCACACTTGATCAAATTCCAGGACCCTCCTTTCATGACTTTTCCTAGATCTGTGAGCTTAATCACCCTGCATGTTTACATTTTCAAAATCGCTCCAGGAATGCAACCATGGGGGGGGGGGGGGGGGCGCAATCCAGTGTCTTCTTGTGCCAGTCCCAAGTCTGGATAAATGCAGAGGGTTGTGTCAGGAAGGGCATCTGACTTAAAACATTTGCCAAATCAATGATGCGAATCAGAAATATCATTTCCATACCGGGTCAGTCGTGGCCCGGGTTAACAACGACCGCCACTGGTGCTGTTGACCTACAGGGTGCCAGTGGAAATTGGGCTACTGCTGGTCGAAGAAGGAGAGGAGGAAGGCGTGTTCGAAAGCAGAGAGAGAAGAGGAAAGGCAAGAGTTTAGGAGTGAAAGTAGGGACCTTGAATGTTGGGACCATGACAGGGAAGGGAAGAGAGTTGGTTGATATGATGCAGAGAAGGAAGGTGGATATACTTTGTGTCCAGGAGACCAGGTGGAAAGGTAGCAAGGCCAGAAGCTTAGGATCAGGGTTCAAATTGTTTTACCATGGTGTGGATAGGAAAAGAAATGGAGTAGGAGTTATTCTGAAAGAGGAGTTGGTAAGGAATGTCCTAGAGGTGAAGAGAGTATCAGATAGGGTGATGAGTCTAAAGCTGGATATTGATGGTGTAATGTTCAATGTTGTTAGTGGTTATGCCCCACAGGTAGGATGTGAGTTAGAAGAGAAGGAGAAATTCTGGAGTGAGTTAGATGAAGTGATGCAGAGCATCCCCAGAGGTGAGAGAGTGGTGATTGGTGCAGACTTCAATGAACATGTTGGGGAAGGGAACAGAGGGGATGAAAATGTGATGGGCAGGTTTGGTCTTCAGGACAGGAATGTAGAAGGACAGATGGTGGTGGAATTTGCATAGAGGATGGAAATGGCAGTAGTAAATACTTTCTTCCAGAAGAGGCAGGAACATAGGGTGACATACTGTATAAGAGTGGAGGCAGAAGCACTCACATCTTGTGTCGATGTTGTAATCTGAAAGAGATCAGTGACTGCAAGGTGATGGTAGGGGAGAGTGTAGCCAGACAACACAGAATGGTGGTGTGTAAAATAACCCTGGTGGTGAGGAAGGTGATGAGGACAAAGGCAGAGCAGAGGACAAAGTGGTGGAAGCTGAGAAAGGAAGAATGTTGTGTAGTCTTTTGGGGGGAGTTGAGACAAGCTATGGGTGGTCAGGAGGTGCTTTCAGTTGACTGGACAACTACAGCCAATGTGATCAGGGAGACAGGTAAGAGGGTACTTGGTGTATCATCAGATAAGGGAAAAGTGGACAAGGAGACTTGGTGGTGGAATGAGGAAGTCTAGGAGTGTATACAGGGAAAGAGGCTAGCTAAGAAGAAGTGGGACACTGAGATGACTGAAGAGAGTAGACAGGAGTACAGGGAGATGAAGGTAAGGTGAAGGTAGAAGTGGCAAAGGCCAAACAAAGAGCATATGAGGACTTGTATGCTAGGCTGGACAGTAAGAAGGGAGAGGTGGATCTGTACAGGTTGGCAAGGCAAAGAGATAGAGATGGGAAGGATGTGCAGCAGGTTACAGTGATTAACAATAGAGATGGAAATGTACTGACAGATGCCAGGAGGGTGATGGGAAGATGGAAGGAGTACTTTGAGGAGTTGATGAATGAGGAAAACGAAAGAGAACGAAGAGTAGAAGAGGTGACTTGTGGAGCAGGAAGTAGCAAATATTAGTAAAAGTGAGGTGAGAAGGACGTTGAAGATGATGAAGAGTGGAAAGGCTGTTGCTCCTGATGACATACATAAGTGCTTAGGAGAGGTGGCAGTAGAGTTTCTGACTAGTTTGTTTAACGAGATCTTGGAGAGTGAGAGGATTCCAAAGGAATGGAGGAGAAGTGTATTGGTGCCGATTTTTTAAGAACAAGGGAGATGTGCATAGCCGTGGCAATTACAGAGGTATAAAGCTAATGAGCCATACAATGAAGCTGTGGGAAAGAGTAGTGGAAGCTAGGTTAAGGGCAGAGGTGAGAATTTGTGAGCAGCAATATGGTTTTATGCCTAGAAAGAGTACATCAGATGCAGTATTTGGTTTGAGGATGCTGGTGGAGAAGTACAGAGAAGGTAATAAAGAGTTGCATTGTGTCTTTGTAGATTTAGAGAAAGCGTACGACAGGGTGCCGAGAGAGGAGCTGTGGTGTTGTATGAGGAAGTCTGGAGTGGCCGAGAAGTATGTTAGAGTGGTGCAGGACATGTATGAGAGCTGTAAGACAGTGGTGAGATGTGCTGTAGGTGTGACAGAAGAGTTCAAGGTGGATGTGGGTCTACATCAAGGATCAGCTCTAAGCCCCTTTTTGTTTGCTCTAGTGATGGACAGGATGACAGATGAAGTTAGACAGGAGTCTCCAGGAGTCTGATGTTTGCAGATGACATTGTGCTTTGTAGCGAGAGCAGGGAACAGGTGGAGGAAAATTTGGAGAGGTGGAGGTACGCTCTGGAAAGCAGAGGAATGAAGGTAAGCCGCAGCAAGACAGAATACATGTGTGTGAATGAGAGGGACCCAAAAGAAACAGTGGACATTGGACAGGATACTATGGGTCTTATCTGTGAAACATGGAATGAGGGGTGAATGCGTCGCATCGTGGATGGTAAGAGCAGTCTGACTGTGCAAGGGTTAATGATCTTGACTATGGTAAATGGGCCAATGAATCTAGGAGAGATCTTGCGGGAGAGTGTCTTAATGGGGATGTTGCGGGTGGAGAGCATGACCCTCTGTCCAACACGATAGGCAGGGGCGGTAGAACGGTGGCGATCGGCCTGACGTTTAAATAGTGTGATTGACTGGCGAAGTCTAGCTCTCGCCCGCAGCCAGGTCCTCTTGCACCGTCGTACAAAAGCTTGGGCAGAGGGAACTGCCACCTCCTCTTCTTGGGATGGGAATAAGGGAGGTTGGTATCCCAGACAACATTGGAATGGGGAGATGCCTGTAGATGCTGTGGGTAGGGAATTGTGTGCGTATTCTACCCACGGTAGCATTCGGCTCCAGGAGCGAGGGTCCTTGGAGGTCATGCAATGAAGTGCTGTTTCCAGATCCTGATTGGCTCTCTCGGTCTGCCCATTGGTCTGGGGGTGGTAACCGGAGGACAGGCTGGGAGTAGCTCCAACAAGTTTGCAGAATGCCGTCCAGAACTGGGCAGAGAACCGGGGTCCGCGATCAGAGACGATGTCCACAGGGATGCCATGAAGGCGGAAGACATGCAGAATGAGCAATTCGGCCGTCTCTTTGGCAGAGGGAAGTTTAACGAGGGGAACAAAGTGGGCGGCTTTGGAAAAGCGGTCGACGATGGTTAGAATGCAGGTGTTGCCATCAGAATCTGGGAGCCCCGTGACGAAGTCCAGGGCAATGTGGGACCAGGGTCTGTGGGGCACAGGAAGTGGTCTGAGGAGACCTGCCGGTGGTTTATTGCCTGTCTTATTGCGAGCGCAGATGTCGCAAGCGGCGACAAATTGCCGGGTGTCCTTTCTGATCGAAGGCCACCAAAAGCGCTGCTGTAACAGAGCAAGGGTGCGAGTTCCACCAGGGTGACAGGCTAATTGAGAATTATGGCTCCATTTGAGAACTTGGGGGCGAGCCATCAGTGGTACAAAGAGTTTGCCCTGTGGTGCTTCTGGGGTGTCAGGCTCCTGTTCTAGGCTCCGCTTAACCAGGGACTCTATGTCAAGGGAAGTGGCCCCAATGAGGCTTTGTGAGGGCAGGATGGTGGAAACTGGAGCCTCACCTGTGACTGAGGTGAACTGATGGGAGAGGGAATCGGGCTTGGTGTTCTTGCTCCCTGGTCGGAAGGATAGAGAGAAGTTAAAACGGGAGAAGAATAATGACCATCTTGCTTGGCGGGCATTTAGACGTTTGGCCGATCTGAGATACTCCAGGTTCTTGTGGTCCGTCCAAATGAGAAATGGGACCTCAGTCCCCTCGAGCCAGTGTCTCCATTCCTCTAGTGCCAGTTTTATTGCGAGTAGCTCCCGGTCGTTTCTCTCTGCGGTCGAAAGACGGCGAGAAAAATAGCAGCAGGGGTTGTAGCTTGTCGTCGGTTGGTGATCTCTGGGAAAGAACTGCCCCAATCCCAGAGTCTGACGAGTCTACTTCCACCACGAACTGAAGAGTGGGATCCGGCTGGGTGAGGATGGGTGCTGAGGTGAAGCGATCCTTGAGTTTGGTGAATGATTCTGCCGCTTGATCAGACCACAGAAAGGGGTTCTTGATGGACGTGAGGGCGATGAGCGGGGCTGCCACTGAACTGTAATTTCGGATAAACCGACGATAAAAATTTCCGAACCCAAGAAAGCGCTGGAGATCCTTTCGAGTGGCTGGTCTAGGCCAGTCGGTCACTGCTTTCACCTTAGCTGGGTCCATCTGGACCTTAGACGGGGCGATAATGAAGCCAAGGAAGGAAGTCGTCCGACAATGGAACTCGCATTTCTCTGCTTTCACGAACAGTTGGTTCTCAAGAAGCCTTTGAAGGACTTGACGAACGTGCACTCTGTGTTCCTCCAAGGAGCGAGAGAAAATCAGGATGTCGTCCAGATAAACAAATACGAACGAGTTCAAGAAGTCCCTGAGAACGTCGTTGACCAAAGACTGAAACACTGCCGGAGCGTTGGCAAGACCGAACGGCACCACCAGGTACTCATAGTGTCCCGATGGGGTGTTAAAAGCAGTTTTCCACTCATCCCCTTCCTTGATCCTGACTAGGTGGTACGCGTTACGGAGGTCAAGTTTAGTGAAAACGTTAGCTCCCTGGAGGAGGTCGAAGGCAGTCGACATTAGTGGAAGAGGGTAACGGTTCTTGACTGTTATCTCGTTCAACCCTCGGTAATCTATGCACGGCCGTAACGTCTTGTCCTTTTTTGCCACAAAGAAGAACCCAGCTCCAGCAGGGGACGATGAAGGACGGATGATTCCGGCAGCCAGAGACTCTGATATATATCTATCCATGGCCTCTCTCTCCTGTGACGACAATGAATACAGTCTCCCCCTGGGAGGTGTTGAGCCCGGAAAGAGGTCAATAGCACAGTCATACGGCCGGTGGGGTGGTAGAGAGAGGGCCCGCGACTTACTGAAGACCTGCTTGAGGTCCGAATAGTCTGAAGGAACAACTGAGAGGTCGGGAAATCCCTCATTGCCAGAGGGTGTGGCCGGAGAGTAGTGAGCTGACTTAAGACAGGTTGACAAGCACAGAGGACTCCATTCCAGAATGGTGTTCTTGGACCAGTCTATGTGAGGGTTGTGACGAGTCAGCCATGGGCGTCCGAGAACTATAGGGGAATGGGCGTTCTGCATGATTAAGAAGGACGTTTCCTCTGTATGATTGCCAGACACTTGTAGGGTTATCGGGACCGTTCGTCGGGTGATGACAGGCAGGGGGGTTCCATCAAGGGCCCGAACGGCTAATGGATCTCCCAAAGGCTGCGTTGGGAGATTCAGTTCCTGAACCTTTGAGGCGGAAATCAGGTTCTGATCAGATCCAGAGTCGATTAGGGCTGAGATAGCGTGAAACCTGCCCTGCGCTATGATAATGGCTGGAAGGAGCGGACGTGGGCTAGGGAAATGGTTAGTGGCGGGCCCCTCCAGAGCCCCTAGGTTCACCGGAGGGGCTTTGCTTTTAACGGACACTGGAGACGATAATGACCTGTTTGGCCACAATAAAGACAGGAACCAGATTGGATTCTTCGTTGACGTTCCTCTGGCGAGATCCGGGTCCTGCCCACTTGCATGGGTTCTGGGTCTGACATGGGTCTTGGCGACGAGACAGAGTTGGAAGTAGGTGGGAGTGAAACCGAGGGTCTGGGCCCAGAAGTAGGCTGAGAGGTTTGATGACGGCGTCTCTGTGCTAGACGGGCATCCACTCGCCCTGCTACTGTAGGTCCATGAGGCCATTTAAATCACTGGGGAGTTCCTGGCTGATCAGGTGGTCCTTAACCTCCTCAGAGAGACCATGAAGGAAGGCATCATAAAGTGCTTGGGTGTCCCAGTTAGCAGAAGCCCCCAGTGTACGGAACTCAATGGCATAATCGTAGGCTGAACGAGAACCTTGACAGAGCTCCAGAAGATGTCTGGCTGCCTCTCTGCTAGAGTGGGAGCGGTCAAACACCCTTCTCATCTCCTCCGTGAATGATTTAAAAGAGGAACAGCATGGATCGTTAGCATCCCAAACCGCAGTTCCCCATTCGCGAGCTCGGTCGGTGAGGAGCGTGATCACGTAAGCCACTCTGGAGCGCTCAGTAGGGAAAAGGGACGTCTGGAGCTCCAATAATAGCGAGCATTGGGAAAGGAAGGAGCGGCAGGTTCCGGGCTCACCGTTATATGGTTGTGGGTTTGGAAGTCGAGGTTCAAGACGTGGAGTTGGCATCGGGGTCGGAGGCGGGTTAGCTGAGAGTTGTTGAAGTTGAGTGGTGATGGAAGAGAGAGTCTGGGTCACCTCCTGGATGCTTTGTTGGTGAGAGCCCAGCAGCGCTCCTTGTTGTAAGAGCGCTTGCTTTAAATGCTCTAAGTCCGCTGGGTTCGTCATGGCCGATGTATACTGTCAGGGGCTGGGATAGGAGTGAACCCAATAGCAGACTGTTCCTTAACAGATGTTCTTAGAGTGCAGCGCTAGATGTGTTAGTGCAGTATGAGTGGAGAAGGGGGGTGGTGTGTGTGTGTGTGTGTGTGTGTGTGTGTGTGTGTGTGTGTGTGTGTGCTTAGTGACTGAGCCTGGGGAAGCCCTAGTGACGAGAGAGGATCATAGCCGGCTATGATGCGGGGAATCTCCGCGATCCCGGAAGTAGAGCGCCGAAGTAGTCATGGGTCTTTGGAAGCGTTCTTGGTTCTTACAACGCTGAGCATGCAGTGGGCACAAGGCGGAGGGCAGTGGTTTGATTTCCCTTGGTGAGGACGGAGGCTGGCGCGCAGTGTGAACGCTCTCCTGAGATCCGTGAACACGGAAGTGCTTGTGTCGCCGGCTGAAAAGCCGGGTTGCGGAGGAAGAGAGAAGAAGGACGAGAAGAGTCGTTTTTACCAGGCGAGGTTCGGTATCCAGAGTTCCAGCAGCGGGGGCGAAAGAATCCAAATCGTAAGTCCGTTATCCAAAAGTCCAAAAAGCTTGCGAGGTCATACACGTAGGCACAAACACTGACGGATATTCCAAAGGGCTAGGCACGAAACAGAATCCAGAAAACGGGCGAGGTCGAACACAGAGTTGAAGCACTAGGGAAGCTTGTTTGGGAAACGGAACAAAGTGAACCCAATAGCAGACTGTTCCTTAACAGATGTTCTTAGAGTGCAGCGCTAGATGTGTTAGTGCAGTATGAGTGGAGAAGGGGGGTGGTGTGTGTGTGTGTGTGTGTGTGTGTGTGTGTGTGTGTGTGTGTGTGTGTGTGTGTGTGCTTAGTGACTGAGCCTGGGGAAGCCCTAGTGACGAGAGAGGATCATAGCCGGCTATGATGCGGGGAATCTCCGCGATCCCGGAAGTAGAGCGCCGAAGTAGTCATGGGTCTTTGGAAGCGTTCTTGGTTCTTACAACGCTGAGCATGCAGTGGGCACAAGGCGGAGGGCAGTGGTTTGATTTCCCTTGGTGAGGACGGAGGCTGGCGCGCAGTGTGAACGCTCTCCTGAGATCCGTGAACACGGAAGTGCTTGTGTCGCCGGCTGAAAAGCCGGGTTGCGGAGGAAGAGAGAAGAAGGACGAGAAGAGTCGTTTTTACCAGGCGAGGTTCGGTATCCAGAGTTCCAGCAGCGGGGGCGAAAGAATCCAAATCGTAAGTCCGTTATCCAAAAGTCCAAAAAGCTTGCGAGGTCATACACGTAGGCACAAACACTGACGGATATTCCAAAGGGCTAGGCACGAAACAGAATCCAGAAAACGGGCGAGGTCGAACACAGAGTTGAAGCACTAGGGAAGCTTGTTTGGGAAACGGAACAAAGGGCACGCAAGTAAGATACATCGGCAATGAGTGGAGCTCTTGCCGTCCTTTTAAAGCCGAGCGTAGAATGCCGGATTAGAGGCAGGTGTGCTCAGGCAATCAGCTCAGGGAGTGTGGAAAACCTTGGATGGAGTTAAGACCTGGATGTGCTGGGTTGGCTGTGCAGGTTCATGACAGAGAGATGGTGAATATATCGGTAGAAGGATGCTGAGGTTGGAACTGCCAGGCAGGAGGTCTAGAGGAAGACCAAAGAGGAGATTTATGGATGCAGTGAGAGAGGACATGAAGTTAGTTGGTGTCAGAGAAGAGGATGCAGAGGATAGGGTTAGATGGAGGCAGATGATTCGCTGTGGCAACCCCTGAAAGGGAACAGCCGAAAGACAAAGAAGAAGAAGAAGCACCAGTAAAAGCCAGTATAAAGCTATTTTGCTCTTATTTACGTGAAACTGCTGACAGCTGAGCGCCGGTCTTGCCGTTTCCTGCCTTTTCCAAGATGCGATTCTCATTTCTCTCAGCAGATGGTGCAAGGGATCGCGCATACTATTTATGCATCATTCAATGTGTATGCAGTTTTATATATATATATATATATATATATATATATATATAATATATGCTTCCGTTAAATATCGACAATTGGCCATTCATTTCACTTACTTTATAAGGAGATTTAGGGATTTACTGTAGCTCTACTTAACTTCATAAAATTTTGAGAAAATTCATTAGTTCGTTCATTCTATTTGAAGCTTCTGAACTTCTCGGATGTTTTTTTAGTGTGACAGTGCTTTAGATGGAGCAGGAGCAGCGATTTAGTTCTGAACTCGCTTCTGTGAAATTATCGCTGAAACAATGTAATGACCCCTCCTGAGGATATAAAGCTTTATTATTGCGTTGAATAAATCAGATCTACGACAGCAGACAATAAACTATTCTATGTCATAACCAAAGTAAACACCACGATTATGCCTCGTTTCGTTCGGTGTTGCTAGGCAACGGACCACGCACCTATTCGGGAATGTGGGAATGTGGAAGTGATGTCCATAGTGACACTAAACAGCTGAACAACGTCACTTTTCCCTTTACCTCTGAGAAAAAAAAATTGTATTTTGTTTGTTCATATAGTATTTAGAACTTTTATAACAGTAGAAGAAGAGAACAGTTTGGTCTGTGCAGTTAGTGCCCTAAATAAATAAATGAGTAACAACGTCCAACCCCCACTCAAGAGAGTGCATTGGCCATTGTTAGTTTTAATGATTTGGCTGAAACTAATTAACACTAAGTACCCTAACACCATTGATCATGAGTTTCAGCTGAAACTAATTCTATGCAGATTCCAAATGTATAAATATTGTAGCGTTTTTCGACGCTAACAGGGATCTTGGAGGATGAGTGAGCTTGGTGGCTACCCAATGTAATGACTGGGAGTAATTTATTTCTCAGTACAACACACATACACAGGTAAGCACACACACACACATGCTTAAACTTGGCCGAAGCCGTTAACCTAAAACAACCGGTGAACACAAACAGAATGCTGGCCCAAAACCGGCGGTCGCCAGCCCTGCCCACGCCACACTGCCCCCACCCGAGCTGTGACCGTCCCCGGTCACCCCTAATACTTCAGTCTCTGAGGCGTGCAGGCGGTCAATGCTGGCGCAGTGAACGCAGGAGCCCTGCTGTAGAAGACGCGTGAACATTAGCCTGAGGCGGTCCGGCCTCCGCAGCAGTTGCTGTCTCGCCGGCATGCGGCTGGTAGGGAG
Organism: Channallabes apus; assembly: GCA_030522415.1. NCBI lineage: Eukaryota > Metazoa > Chordata > Actinopteri > Siluriformes > Clariidae > Channallabes > Channallabes apus. The sequence continues at coordinate 147,040 of CM060125.1, read as the reverse complement.
CGAGACGATCTCGGTGAAGCACAATCATCTGCGCTCGCCCCCGCCAGCTGCACCCGGTAGACGACATCCGAAAGCTGAGCGATCACCGTACAGGGTCCCACCCAGTTGGACATAAGTTTGGGTGATAGCCCTCTCTTCCTCCTAGGGGAATAAACCCATACCTGCTCTCCTGCTGTCTCGCCCCCGGCTGTGAGTGTCATAAACCCGGCGCTGCTTAACACCGGCGTCCGCCAAGTGTTTGCGCGCTAACTCATGAACATGGAACAGTTTTTCTTTCAAAGAACAAAAATAATCCAACCCAGGTTCCGTGGGTAAATCCGATTGTGGAGGTGGTCCGAAAACAAGGTCCACTGGAGTGCGCAGCTCGCGTCCAACCATTAGAACAGCTGGCGTTAGCTGCGATGACTCCTGCACTGCTGTGCGATATGCCCAAAGCACGAGAGGCAAATGTTCGTCCCAATCGCGTTGCCGATCGTTGCCGATCGCTGGTAAGTAGGGCGAGTTGTGTGGTGAGCGTCCGATTAAAGCGCTCCACGAGGCCGTCACTTTGTGGATGAAGTGGCGTGGTGCGGGTCTTTTTCACCCCGAGGCATTCGCACACCGCTGCAAACACCTCGACCTCGAAGTTGCGCCCCTGATCGCTGTGTAATTGCTCTGGAGCGCCGAACCGGCTGAACACCTCATCCACTAGCACTCGGGCCATGGTGGAGGCGCTCTGAACAGGCACAGCGAAAGCCTCCGGCCACTTTGTGAAGTAATCCATGACGATCAGCACATAACGGTTACCCCGATCGGAAACGGGGAATGGTCCAAGAATGTCCACTCCCATACGCTCCATGGGTGCCCCCACCTGAAAGTCATGCAGCGGGGCTCGCGAGCGCTGGGTAGGCCCCTTCTTCGCTGTGCAGGAGTTGCATCTGTGAACAAAGAGTTCACTATCAGTGTGACAGCCCGGCCAGTAGAAGCGAGCGCGCAACCGCCGCAAAGTTTTTGTCACACCGAAGTGTCCCAAACCCGTATGCCCATGAACCAACCCCAGCACACATGCCCGCAAAGTTTTTGGTACCAGAAGCTGAAAACATTCGCCAGCGCCACACGGCCGCTCCCAGCGGTGGTAGAGTAAACCTTCCCGCAATGCTAGGCGGGTAAACTGCGAGTGGAGAGCCTTTGCCTATAGCCCCAGATGAGTGATTGCGGTATAATCCGGTCTCAGGCCCGCTTTAACCCAACCCAGAACTTGATGCAGAACCGGATCACTGTCCAGCTGTGGCACAGGTGAGATGACTGTGGGAGGTGCCCTCGACGAGGCAGTGACTCGGCTGCACGCCGGAACGGTCGGCTGATCATCCCCGGGGGGTCCGGAGGATTGAACGAGAGGGATGTTGTGCGTCAGTGGTTCCGGAGGTTGGCCTACGTCGCAACCGCGCTCCTCGACCCGCTCGCAGTACCGACAACGCGCTTCGCTGCATGGTCGGCGAGATAACGCGTCGCCGTTAGTGTGTAGCTTCCCAGCTCGGTGTTGAATGGTGAAGCTATAATCCTGTAAGCGCTCCAGCCAACGCGCTAACTGACCCTCGGGTTCTTTAAAGCTAAGCAGCCAAACTAGCAAAGCGTGATCGGTCCGCAGCAAGAAGGTTTGCCCGTATACCGGGGGCAGGGGTAGCTCAGTGGTTAAGGCATTGGACTACGGTTCGGAAGATCCCAGGTTCATACCCCACAACCACCAAGTTGCCACTGTTGGGTCCTTGAGCATGGCCCTTAACCCTCAACTGCTCAGTTGTGTAATGAGATGCAAATGTAAGTCGCTCTGGATAAGAGCGTCTGCCAAAGGCCTAAATGTAAATGTAAATGTATAAGTACGGCCGGAAATGTTTTAACGCCGCGACGACAGCTAACAGCTCGCGCCGCGTGACGCAATAATTCCGCTCGGGTCCAGACAACCCGCGGCTGAAATATGCGACAACCCGCTCTTGGTTACTGGAAACCTGAGACAGTACGGCCCCCAGCCCTACATCGCTCGCGTCTGTGTCAAGGATGAACGCGCGCGATGCATCCGGATAACCGAGGACGGGACACGTGACCAAGGCTTCACGCAACTGGGCGAACGCGCGCGCATGTACAACCTCCCAGCGGAACAGCTGGTTCTTCTTTGTCAACCTGTGCAATGGACTGGCGACGGTGGCGAAGTCTTTCACAAACCGGCGGTAGTACGAGGCTAACCCGAGGAAAATGCGCAGCTGCGACACATTTACCGATTCTGGCCAATTCTGTACTTCAGCGATTTTGGTTGGGTCGGTAGCAATCCCGTTAGCACTAATTATGTGGCCCAGAAATGCGGTCTCTCGCCGCAACAGCTGGCACTTCCTAGGATTAAGCCACAAGTTCGCCCGCCGGATAGCCAAAAATACTTCCCGGAGATTAGCTAGCGCGACCTCAAACTCCCTGCCGTGCACCAGTAAATCATCGAGATAGACAACGCAACAGTTACAAGGGATATCCACCAGCACTTTCTCCATCAGCCGTTCAAACGTAGCCGGGGCGTTGCATAGACCGAAAGGCATACGCCGAAATTGCCATAGCCCTTGCCCGATCGAGAACGCGGTTTTAGGGCGGTCTTCCGGAGCGAGCTCTACTTGCCAGTATCCGCTACGCAGATCCAACGAGCTAAACCAAGCCGAGCCTGCTACATGTTCCAGCGCATCATCTATCCACAGCAACGGGTATGAGTCCTTTCACGTCACCTCGTTTAATCGCCGGTAATCGACACAAAACCGCCAAGAATCATCCCTCTTATGCACAAGCACAACCGGTGAAGACCACGGTCCGGACGCTGGCTCAATGACGCCTGAGTCGACCATCTCACGCAGCTTCTGTTCAGCGACAGCCCGTTTAGCTAATGGGAGGCGTCTCGGGTGCAACCGAACAGGAGCTGCGTTCCCCATATCAATCGTGTGCTGCACCAGATTGGTATGGGTGCAATCGCGCTCATCTACCGTGAAAACATCCGTGAATTCGTTAAGGAACGATCTCAGGGTGTCGGTCTGTGTCAAATTCAACCCCGCGCTGCTACGTTTCAAAAGCTCGTCTAATATGCTCGATCGGTCGTGTACCGGATGTTTGTGTGGCGCAGCCTCTGGAAGTTCCGCCCCCCAGGTGTGTGCTACTTTCTCATGCGGCTGTGGTTTAGGTGTTAACAACCTAGCTATGCCGAAGTCCCCACACAGAGTCCCGTCCGTTAGGCTGAGCACCGCACCCCACCTTTCCAAAATGTCCAGCCCCAATATACAACCATCCTCAATGTTCCCCAGCAAAAAATCATGAACATAGCTGTGCTCACCTATGTTGATTCGCACCGAGCGACAAGCCCGTATCTTCAGATGGCTCCCAGACACGGTGCGCATGCTGACGGCTGGGTTGGGCACTTTGCCAGCGCGCTCGCCTGATCCCAACATTCCGTTGCGGAGTAGTGAAACAGTGGAGCCGGTGTCCACAAGCGCCCGTAGCGGGACGCCGTCCAGCACACAATCCACATAGATCCCAGCGCGTTGTCCCACACGTGCCGAACGGAGATCGACTCCGCCAGTTTGGGAAACAGAATCGGCCATGGGAGGTGGCTTCCCCTCACTGCCTCCCGGACCTAGTTTAACGGCTGCTGGGGTACGTTGTCCTTGCGCCTCGGAATGTTAGGGCCGTAATCCTGCGGTCCCGGGCCTCTGCGTCGCCACGGAAGTTCACCATCTTGCTCGTAGCCTGGCCGTGATGGGTAGCCCTGTCCCTGGCCAGGTTCGCCTCCCGAGCGCCCCCGAGCGGCGGGAGGTAGCTCGGCTCTTTCGCCGCCATGCCCGACCATGATGGGCTCAGCGCGCTCGGCCTCATGCAGTGCCTTGGCCAGAGAACTGGTTGCCGCCAACCTAATGTGCTCGCGGAGCTACAGCGGTCGGAGTCCCCGGAGGAATGCATGACGAGCTGGCTCTTCCTGCGGGTCGTGCTCGAATTCAGGGTAGCCCCGCCGCACAAGGCATCGCACGTCCATCGCAAATGCGCCCAATGGCTCTGTATTTAGACTTTTATGCAAACTATATTTCACTTAAATACACAGATTAAAATGAGGAAAGAATGGTGGTGCGGACAAATGGAAGGAGGAAGGAAACGGAAACATCAGTTTTCGTTATTTTACAAAATCTGAATATATTCAGTAAATGGATGAATTGTACTCAAAGTATCATATCCAGCTATGAAGCCTGATTTAATTGGTACCATCTAACATTTTATTTTATGTTTTGCTGGCGAAATACATTTTAGGCAGAGACGTGCTCGGTCTTGTTAATTTGTTTTAAAACCCCCAATACATTCCAATTCCCAATCAGCGAAACCGGTTTGATACAGATGTGGCCATTAAGACTGCGCGCGGCTTCCTGCAACTTGCCGTAAGCAACATTCTGGAATTTAAATAAATGTGTTGTGCTTCACTGAATATCCGCCAGATGGCGCATATTAAAAGCCGGACCAAGTACAACGAAGAATTGTTTATAATTATTTAGCCTAAAACAATATTGTTTCCAATGCTGAAGCAAACATGAATTTTATTTTGTTTTACAACAGATCTTTCATGATGAATGTGTGTATATGTGCTTCATATTATTTTCATAATGATGAAATGAGATGCCCAAATTTGTAATAAGTTTCTTATATAGTTTTTGTAAAGTCTTAACAGGGACAAAACAGTGAAAAACATGACAATGCCTCGGTTTAAATGGTTTAAATTTAGTTTCCTGATAGTAGGCTATGTGATAGTGTTAACAATGCTAATGTCCTGATTCGTGAATGTGCCAACATGTCTTATTTAAAACTTAAAAATGTGTCGACATCATCAGAAGACATGAATGAACAATATATATATTATCATATTAAGTAAATAATACGACGTTCTTTGGGCTTTTTATAATAATCATCATATTTGCTGTTTGTGTCCAGCATTGAATAATTATTTCATCCATTATTTAACCACGGCTGGAAATAATAGCTGGAATGTGATGTGATTGTGAATTTATGGACGGCGCGGTGGTGTAGTAGTTAGCACTGTCGCCTTGCACCTGCAGGGTTTGGGTTCGATTCCCCGGCCAGGCTCGATTCCCGTCTCTGTGTGCATGGAGTTTGCATGTTCTCCCCGTGCTTGGTGGGTTTCCTCCGCGTACTCCGGTTTCAATTCAATTCAATTCAATTCAGTTTTATTTGTATAGCGCTTTTAACAATTGACATTGTCTCAAAACAGCTTTACACAATCAAAAGAATTATTTAAGTTTGTATGGAATGTGAATGTGTATGAATCAAAATGTTCAGATATTCCCTGGCGAGCAAGCCCGAGGGCGACAGTGGCAAGGAAAAACTCCCTGAGACGGTAATAGGAAGAAACCTTGAGAGGAACCAGACTCAACAGGGAACCCATCCTCATCTGGGTGAAATAGATAGCAGGAAATGATCTGCATTTATACAGTGTTAAGTGTTAGGTTCAGCTATAATAGTTGATGTTAATTGATGTTATAATACGTGATGTAAAATGGAGTCCAGTAGTTATTCGAGACTCAGATAGACTTGTAGAAAGTTCCAGTCCTGAACTATCGAATTGTCAAGTCCTCAGAGAAACAGCTGACCACACCAGTCGAGGCCAGAACCATCTTCTAAGTATAGAGAATCATCCCCAGACACCAGACGCATCCTAAAGAGACACACGGGGCATCCATGCGATGAGACCTCCAACCAAAAACCGGGCACCAGGATGGATCAGACAGGTCCGGAGGGCAGAGGGAGTCTGGATCACTGGCAGCTCAGGAACCACATGTGTAGCTCGACAGAGAGAGAGAGAGAAAGAGTGAAATGGGGAGACAGGGGGAGAGAGGAAAGAGAAAGAGGGGGAGGAAGAGAAGAGGAGGAGAGATTGCAATTAGGTATGGTCACAGTCACAATGTCTAATGTGAATGTATATTTACTGTAGAGTGCAAGCAGGGACTCCGGCAGGACTAACTATGACAGCATAACTAAAAGGGAGAGCCAGAAGGAAACACAAACATGAGGGCTCCCTGAGATGTAAAGCAAACAATCACCTCACCGTCAACAAACCTGAGTGATCAAATGAGACTGAGGAAGACAGCATCTAAACATACCAGTTCACCATAATACTCTACGTCCATGAGTCCCCCAGATCTGCTCCTTTACCTTATTGCAAATCTATTTATAAAATGCTTGGTTAAATAAATAGGTTTTTAGCCTAGACTTAAACACTGAGACTGTGTCTGAGTCCCGAACACTATTTGGAAGACTATTCCATAATTTTGGGGCTTTGTAAGAAAAAGCTCTGCCCCCAGCTGTAGTTTTCATAATACGCGGTACTGATAAGCAGCCTGCATCCTTTGACCGAAGTAGGCGTGGCGGATCGTAAGACACTAGCAGTTCGCTCAGATACTGCGGCGCGAGACCATTTAATGCCTTATATGTCAAGAGTAGTATTTTAAAATCAATGCGAAATTTCACAGGGAGCCAATGCAGTGAAGATAGGATAGGGGTGATGTGCTCATATCTTCTGGTTCTAGTGAGGACTCTCGCTGCTGCATTCTGGACTAGCTGAAGCTTGTTTATGCACCTAACTGAACAACCAGACAGTAAGGCATTACAATAGTCCAACCTAGAAGTGATAAAAGCATGAACTAGTTTTTCTGCATCATTTAGCGACAATATATTTCTTATTTTGGCGATATTTCTAAGGTGAAAGAATGCTATCCTGGTGATATTATCTACATGAGCTTCAAATGAAAGGCTGGAATCTATAATCACGCCGAGGTCTTTTACTGTTGCACTTGACGGAACAGAAAGGCCATCTAAAGTTACGGTGTGATCTAAGATTTTACTTCTAGCTGTATGCGGTCCTATGACTAGAACTTCTGTCTTATCCGGATTAAGCAGAAGGCAGTTAGTTAGCATCCAATTTCTTATGTCCTGAACACATTGCTCAAGTTTAGTAAGATGGTTTTTCTCATCAGGTTTTGTTGAGACGTATAGCTGTGTGTCGTCAGCATAACAATGAAAACTAATACCATGCTTACGGATTATGTTGCCCAGAGGAAGCATGTAAAGGGAAAAAAGCAGTGGGCCTAAAACTGAACCCTGCGGAACGCCAAACTCCACTAGAGAACATGCAGAATAATCACCATTTAAGTCTACATACTGATAACGATCGGTCAAATAGGATCTGAGCCAGGAGAGGGTTGTACCCTTAATTCCTACTAAATTTTCTAATCTGTGAAGAAGAATAGCATGATCAATAGTGTCAAAAGCTGCACTGAGGTCGAGTAATACAAGCATAGTTACACAACCCTGATCAGAGGCCAATAGGAGGTAATTTACTACTTTAACGAGTGCTGTTTCTGTGCTGTGATGAGACCTAAATCCTGACTGATACAGTTCATGTATGCCATTTCTATGTAGATATGAGCATAGCTGCTCCGCTACTATCTTTTCCAGAATCTTAGAGATAAAGGGGAGGTTTGATATTGGCCTGTAATTGGACAGCTGACAGGGGTCGAGGTCAGGTTTCTTAATTATTGGTTTAATAACTGCTACTTTAAAAGATTTTGGAACATAACCAATGCTGAGTGAGGAATTAATTATTCTCAACATCGGTTCTGTTATTACTGGTACTATCTGTTTAAGAAAATGTGTCGGTATAGGATCTAATATACAGGTTGATGAATTTGCAGAAGAGATGAGTGAAATTAGTTCATTCTCTTCAAGAGGAGTAAAGTATTCTAGGTTTGAATCTGACATGGCTAGGTTAACATCAGTATCAATTACATTGTTTGGTTTCAAAGCCTCAATTTTATGCCTGATATTTACAATTTTATTATTAAAAAAGTTCATGAAGTCCTCAGTATTGCATGATGTTGTTGTGGAGATTTCTGTAGTGGTCTTATTTCTGGTTAATTTGGCTACGGTATTAAATAAAAATCTAGGATTATTTTTATTTTCTTCTATAAGAGTGGAGAGATACGTTGATCTAGCTACACTAAGAGCTTTCCTATAGTTCAGGATGCTCTCTTTCCATGCTATTTGAAATACCAACAATTTAGTTTGACGCCATTTACGCTCTAATTTCCGAGCAGTCTGTTTTAAAGTGCGCGTGTGATCGTTATACCAGGGAGCGAGTTTCTTATCTCTAATAATTTTTCTTTTAGCTGGAGCTACATTATCTAAGGTACAACGAAATGTCGACTCTAAATATTCAGTCACCTGATCAAGTTCTGTGGGGTCAGACGGTGGCCTAATCGAAGTTGGTAACTCTGGGAGATTACTGATAAAACTCTGTGTGGTAGTTGATGTGAATGTACGTTTAATACGGTAGCGCGGTGCTGTGCGTACATTATCACTGTGACTGTATATAAAGTGAGACTTAACACACTATAACTAAAATATTTACAAGACTGAAAGGTTGTCTTATGAATAATAAAAAATACAAACTAAATTAAAACAGATGGGCTGTTGAACAGATCATAATATGTTTTATGTTTTCTGATTATAAATGATATATGGGTTGATTTTAGAAAGGCTAAATGAAATAGCTAGTTTTGGTCATGTCAGTCCAGTAACTATACTATGTAAAAGTAATTTTAATATGAATTAATTAAGGGCAGGACCTAACCTAATGTTAATAATTTACACCATGATAACATTAGTATTCATGTTTTTGTATATATTTTTAAATGTTCAAATGAACGTTTCAGAGTATATAATTTGTCGTGTCATCTGTGATTGAGACCCATGAGTTAAATTGAAATATTTTTTATAGGTAGTAAGCCAGGTTTTAGTAACCTTGGATAAATCAGCATGTAAGCCCTCTCTCGCGCACGCACTCTCACGCTGTCTCTCGCACTCACACACACACACACACACACACACACACACACACTGTACACACACAGACACACACAAATAATACATGAAATCGCGTAAAACCAAATGAAACTAGGGTAAAAAATATGAGCAGTAAAATACAGTAGTATCCTGTAGGTGATTCCTGTCCTGTGATAACAGGCACTAACACTCTAGAACTGTTTAGTTCTGTTAGTTTTGTTTTCAAGTGTGAATGTTTATGGGGATTAAATCTGTCTCTGCTGCCGCATCTATACACCGTTGTGATAAGTGATTGATGCCCCATCAGATCTTTAATGTGGGACGTTATGCTGGTTAAATGACTAAAGAAATACTGATCCGTATGGACAGATATTTGTTCCAGATATTATGCGCCATTAATCAATTTGTTATGCCAATTTGACTTTCAGCGAAAACATCAAAAATATAACGAAAACAAACCCAAGCAGAAGTAAAATTTTAAGTTTTACTTTCAAATTAAAATTTGATTTGTCACATACACAGTGCGATATGCAGTAAAATACTTCGGGTGCTTTAGGTGAGACTCGAACTCGGCATTGCTTCACCTGGACCACTTTATAAGTATCACTCGCTAACCGATTGCGCCACGGGAGGCACACGGAAGTTGGTCTTGTCAGAGTATCCTCTCTCTCGTGCACACACACACACACACATGAAATTGCGTAAAACCCAACGAAATATAAGCAGTAAAAAAAAAACAGTAAAAATACATTAGTATAACAGGCGCTAACCCTCTGGAACTTTTTTACTATTGTTTCCAATTTAATGTATGGGGATTTAATGTGTCTCTGCTGCCGCATCCATTCACAGTTGTGATAAGTGATTAATGCCCCATCAGATCTTTTGACGGGGGAGCATTATGAATGATTAAATGACTAAAGAAATACTGATCCATATGGGCAGATATTTATTCCAGGTTGCATGAGCCATTAATTGCCTTACTTATGCCACTTGTAGACTATCAGTGAAAAAATCAGCGAAAACATCATCAAAAATATAACGAAAACAAACCCAAGCAGACGCTACATTTTGAGCTTTACTTTGCAGCAAAATATTATCTATCAGTATTATCTATTTAATAATGGAACTAGGTAAAATACACATTAATGTAAAATACTGTACATAGCCTGCGTTTTTATTCCGTACCTACAATGATCGGTATAGACAAATTACAGCCGCTACCGTGTCTTTAAGGATCATTTCAGGATGTCTTAAAACATATTTCACTAACTAATTTTATTAATTCATTATTAAATAATAAATAGCATAATCATCATGGGTTGTGTATTGAGTGATTTAACAAATCTGTTTTATTAATCGGCTTGTTGTTGTTGTTTTTTCATCTATTTATGAAACTATGTTGACAATGCAAGAACTGTCTGTATATTAAAGATACGGTATTGGGCTTCCTGGACACTGCAGTTAACTGTGCCAGTCAATGCTCCATCTGGCGGAATTATACGGCATTGCAACCATCTTTTTAGAAAGCGCATGGGGGCGTTTATGGGGCGGGGCATCGTTAACTGCGTCATCGTGGGGGATCACATTCCATGCACGAAGCCTGCATTAACCCTTCATGGACCTGCCACGGAGCCGTCATGCTCCAGGCGGCTGTTTGACGTGGCTCCCACTGTAAAAACATGCAAACATGAACAGTATAACATAACTTAAATTCAAGCCTCTTACCACATGACATTGAAATATAACAGATTCAGTACAACTGAACTCATTCTGATATTAAAAATACAGCAACTCAGAACATTTATCATTTTAGTGTGTTGTGTACATATTAGTGTGTTGTTATTAGACTTCTGTGTGTATATATCAGAATTCTGAGTTAGTACAATGGACTCTGGTCTATCTTGTTGTGTTGACTCTTTATAGTGCGTTTATTATATGAAATCTAAATAGATTTTAATAGTGATTACTTTTTTATATATAATCAGTAAATAACCTATGCTAAAGGGGCAAACATTCTCATCCTGTTGAGAAGCAATAGCCCTTTAAGGAAATGATACACACACACACCAAACAGGAAGTAAAAGTGTGTGTGTGTGCGCGTGCGTGCAATGCATGTGTGAACATGTGTAGAGAGAGGTATTAAATGTCCTCATTTCATTCATGCGCATTTTATGTGCGTAATATTACATTGCAATGCGTTAATTATACAAAAATATATTGTCATACCAAAGAATAAACTACCCGCCAAAGTGGCTAGTGAGACTAAAGTTATTTCCCGCCACATTCGAATTTTACCCGCATTTGGCAGGTGGGCGGGTGCCAATGTCAAACCCTGTATACGTATTTGTTCTGCAGCACACCATTGTATGAATGAATGAAATGCATCGCGAACTTACTCTCTAGATTGGATGGTTCAAAACCACCTCCAGTACTGTACTTTAACAGCCGCTATTTGTATAACATTTAGGCTACGTTTACACTGCAGGTCTCGATGCCTAATTCTGATTTGTTGCCTATATCTGATTTTTTTGACCGTCTGTTTACACATGCTTTTAACTATGACTCATATCTGATTCACGTGTTTACACTTGCCATACTATCTGAAATATTGTGCATATTTAAAGGGAGGTTCTTGCGCTACAAACTAGAATAGACGAAGGTGAATATAGGCAAAGTTCGCGAAACGTCACCATGGTTTTAAAACGAGGAAAAAAAATTGCAGCCTGTGCATTCACCAAATACTGATTTCTCAATGTTATTTAGCCCAAATAAGCATTAACACAAGGCGGGTGTGTGTGTGTGTGTGTGGGGGGGGGTTCTTTTCCTCTTCCATGTCATATGTGATGTTATCATTCCACACGTGTGTCACGCCTGTGCCACCGCGGTCCCGGGGAATAAGATCTGGTTCTCCGGATTACTGAGCCGCAACCTTGTCTCCCCCTAGTGTGTCTACGTTGATATGTCACCCAGTAATGTCAAATTAGTTTCACCTGTCTCTCCCCTGTGTGTCACTACTTAAACCAGCCGAACCCGTAGGTCCCTGTCCGTTCACTGTTATGTTACTTGTTGTGTGTGCGCCTGTTAATGTGTCTCTCATGTCTTTTATGCCTCCACCTTTTGCCTCTCAGGAATAAGTGGTGTCTGCAGGGACCGGGCCAGAGCGTGCGGAAAGACAGCCTTGTCAAGGTCAAGGCGAAACCCTCTTCCGAGTTGGAATCCGACCGCAGACATTGGGTTGTGTATCTAACCAGTTCTTTTAGTTGCTTAGTTTTTTTGTTCGTTTACATGTTCCTGAGTATCTCAGAAGAAGCCCGCCTGCAGACCCGGCCCGACAAGAGAGAGAGACTTTTCCGTTGCCATTACACCTGTTAAAGGTTTTTTCTGTTAAAATTCTTAAATAAAAAGAGATCGCGGAACTCACCCTGCATCCTGTGTCCACCTTTCTCAGTAGCAGATCATGACAGATGAACGGACCTTCATGGACGCAACAGGGGTCCCGCTGCCGGACGACCGTGCCAGCATGCACACTTTTCTCCGTGATCAACAGCGAGAGATTGATAAGCTGGCACGGGCCGTGCATGATCTCGCATGCAGCGTAAGCCAGTTGGCTACCACACGATCCCCCCCAACCTCCCCATGCCAGACCTCGACACCTTCACCTCCCCACCCTGCGCCGCCGGAAAGGTATGCGGGGGACCCCGAGGGATGCAAGCGCTTCCTATTGGCCTGTGAGCTGTACTTGGCTGAGTTTCCAGACATGACCGATCATCACCCAGCAGCTCTCAGGATGCGCCTTGGATTGGGCCACGGCGGTGTGGAATGCTGGAGGGGTTCTAACGTCCCGATACCACCGCTTCATAGAAGCCCTGCGCGCCGTGTTCGACCATCTGGATCAGGGACGGTCTGGGGAGCAACAGCTGATGCGTATCAGACAGGGCAACAACCCCGTGGCTGAGTACGCGGTCAGGTTCCAGGTTCTGGCTGCTGAGAGTGGGTGGTGCGACCGCAGTCTGCTCGCACGCTTCAGGGATGGTCTTAGCCCGGACATCCAGGTTGAGCTTGCATGCCGGGACGCCGAACTGTCTTTGACCGAGTGCATCACCCTGGCAATCAAGCTTGACCAACACCTGCGGGCTCAACAACGCCGCACAGTGCCCCGACCTTCTTCCAAGCGATCAGAACCTCGCCGTCGAGAGGTCTTCAATCCACCGGCCCAGGATCAGCGCGAAGGGGGCAATTCGGAGCCGATGGACGTCGGCTCCTCACGTTTGTCAGCAGCCGAAAGAGCACGTCGCATGTCCGCGGGGCTCTGTTTATACTGTGGGAGGGAACAACATCAAGTGCGATCATGTCCACTACTTAAAGTAACCTCCTACACTCCCTCACGCACTCACCTACCTTTTTGTTTACCCGCAAAATTGTCTCATAATAACAATACCCTGTCTGTTTTTCCCTTAATAGATTCCGGGTCGGCTGGGAACTTCATTTCTTCCGCTCTCCTTTCCTCGCTGCGAGCTCCAGTGTCGAAGCTTCCATACCCGATATTTATTAAAGCTCTGGACGGCCAACCCCTAAAACAATCACCTGTTACGGTCATTTCGGTGCCCACTCCCGGTCACACCGAGGAGATAAAATTCTATGTGCTTCCTCGATCTGATCAGTCCGTCGTACTGGGTTTTCCATGGCTCGGTTTCCACAATCCTAATTTCGATTGGGCAAATCCACGCATCACGTCTTGGTCCCCTAGGTGCGCCAAATCCTGTAGATCGTTATCATTGACGATCCAAACAACCAGTATTGAAAGCCAGCGTGCCCAAGTGTCAACTAATGTGCCGTCTGAGTATGCGCGGTGTCAAGAGGTGTTTAGTGTTAGGGCAGCAGCGCGACTTCCCCCTCGTCGGCCGTGGGACTGCGCGATTGAGCTCCTGCCGGGGAAAACACCGCCTTGCTCGCGTGTTTATCCATTATCCCTGGAAGAGACCAGGGCGATGGAGGAATACGTGGAGGAGGCTCTTCGACAGGGTCTCATCAGCAGGTCCACTTCCCCCGCTTCGGCAGGTTTCTTTTTTATAGAAAAAAAAAGGCGGGGGTCTCAGACCCTGCATAGATTATAGAGGTCTCAATGCAGTAACAGTGAAGTATAAGCACCCGCTGCCCCTGGTTCCCGCTGCTATCGACCAACTCCGAGGCGCATCTCTCTTTACCAAGCTCCATCTCCGCAGCGCTTATAACCTCGTATGTGTACATAAGAGCGACGAGTGGAAGACTGCGTTTAGCACTACATCTGGTCATTACCAGTATAATGTGATGTCATATGGGCTGGTAAACGCACCTGCGGTGTTTCAGGGGTTCATGAACGATGTGTTTAGGGATATGTTTAACCGTTTTGTGATAATGTATTTGGATGATATTCTAATATACTCGCGGTCGTATTCCGAACACGTCCTCCATGTAACTGCCGTCCTCCTGCGCGAGCACGGACTCTATGCGAAGGCTGAGAAATGTGAGTTCCACAAGAAGGAGGTTGCATTTCTCGGCTATCACATTGGGGGTCGAGATGGAGAGTGCCAAGGTGGAGGCGGTAACACAATGGCCCGAACCCAAAGCAGTAAAGGCGCTACAGAGTTTTCTCGGGTTCGCGAATTTTTACAGGCGCTTTATTCGTAACTTCAGTACCATCGCGGCACCGCTCACTGCTCTATTAAAGGGGAAGCCCCAGCGATTAAACACATTCCCCGCTGAGGCTAAACTGGCATTCCAGAGACTAAAAAGGGCGTTCACCACAGCCCCTGTGCTACGGCTACCCAACCCCGATAAGGTTTTCATAGTAGAAGTAGACGCATCAGAGGTGGGCATAGGAGCGGTGCTGTCCCAACGCCAAGGCCAACCCGAGAAACTCCACCCTTGCGTATTTTTTTCTCGTAAACTGACACCTGCCGAGTGTAATTATGACATTGGGAACAGGGAACTACTCGCTGTGAAAGCGGCGTTAGAGGAGTGGCGTCACTGGCTAGAGGGAGCCAAACATCCCTTCATTGTATTAACCGATCACAGAAATTTAGAATACATCCAACAGGCTAGAAGATTAAACCCTCGTCAAGCCCGGTGGGCGCTGTTCTTCACGCGCTTTCGCTTCCATATAACATATCGGCCCGGATCCAAAAATCAAAAGGCAGACGCCTTATCACGTTATTATCCAGCACCGCAGTCTAACCCAGACCCGGAACCCATTGTCCCCGCCGCTATGGTAATCGCGCCCATGCAGTGGGATATCGACGTGGAGATCACACGGTGGGCACGGGACAATCCCGTGCCGGCCGACTGCCCTCCAACTCGTACATTTGTTCCACCCACGCTGCGCGAGCGCGTTACCATGGAGGCTCACACTAGTCCTGCCTCAGGACACCCCGGTATTGCTCGCACATTAAAACTCATTGATCGAAAATACTGGTGACCGAGAATGAAGGAAACCGTGAGAACAGTCGTTTCATCTTGTACGGTCTGTGCAAAACATCCTCGTGGGTTGCCAGTTGGGAAATTAACACCCCTACCTACACCGAGTAGTCCGTGGTCACACATCGCGGTGGACTTTGTAACGGATCTACCGGTGTCAAAAGGGTACACAACAATCTTAGTAGTGATTGATCGGTTCTCTAAGGGTTGTCGTTTCATCCCGTTTGGCTCCCTCCCGTCGGCGCTCCAGGTGGCAGAAACCCTGTTCGAGACAGTGTTTCGCTGCTATGGCATCCCGGAGGACATTGTTTCTGATAGGGGTCCCCAGTTTATCGCTAAAGTCTGGAAAGTTTTCTTCCAGAAATTGGGGACCACTGTTAGCCTAATGTCGGGCTATCACCCTGAGTCGAATGGGCCGGCAGAGCGGGCTGTCCAAGAACTCGGAAGGTACCTCCGCGCATACTGTAGCAGCCGACAGCACGAATGGGCAAACTGTTTAATCTGGGGCGAGTACGCGCAAAAATCATTATATCACTCTGCTACCGGCCTAACGCCGTTTCAGTGTGTGCTTGGGCATCAACCATCCATGGGATGCCACCCCCACCGATGTGCCCATGGTGGATGAGTGGTTTAGGCGAGCGGAAACAGTCTGGGGGGATGCACACACCAAAATCTCACAAGCGGTAGTTCGATTTAAAAAATTTGCTGACAGACGACGAAGGGAAAGCCCTCCGCTTCAGGTAGGCGATCGGGTATGGCTCTCGACACGGGACCTTCACCTCCACCTCCCCTGTCGTAAGCTATCCCCCAAATACATTGGTCCTTTCCCCATTATTTCACAAATCAATCCTGTCTCCTTTAAATTGCTAGCCATATGTGCATTAACCCTATTTTCCATGTCTCCCTTCTTAGGCCAGTGACCCGGGGACCACTACACGAGGGTGTGTCGGAGCCCTCGCTCCCCGGGGCGGTGGAGATCGAGGGCGTTCCAGCGTTTAGGGTGACGAGACTGGTGGACTCACGAAGGAGGGGAGGGGCCCTTCAATATCTCGTTGATTGGGAGGGTTACGGCCCGGAGGAGAGGAGTTGGATGCCGGCAAAAGACATCTTGAATCCTGAACTTATCACGACATTTCACCAAGCACAGCCGGATCGCCCGGCTCCTCTACGCCCGGGCCGCCCCGCCCGCCCCGTCCCGGTGGGCAACCGCTACTCTCGCCGCCCGGATGAGGAGGGTGTCCTCGCCCCCCCCGGGAGGTCGGTCCTGGGGAGGGGGGTACTGTCACGCCTGTGCCACCGCGGTCCTGGGGAATAAGATCTGGTTCTCCGGATTACTGAGCCGCAACCTTGTCTCCCCCTAGTGTGTCTACGTTGATATGTCACCCAGTAATGTCAAATTAGTTTCACCTGTCTCTCCCGTGTGTCACTACTTAAACCAGCCGAACCCGTAGGTCCCTGTCCGTTCACTGTTATGTTACTTGTTGTGTGTGCGCCTGTTAATGTGTCTCTCATGTCTTTTATGCCTCCACCTTTTGCCTCTCAGGAATAAGCAGTGTCTGCAGGGACCGGGCCAGAGCATGCGGAAAGACAGCCTTGTCAAGGTCAAGGTGAAACCCTCTTCCGAGTTGGAATCCGACCGCAGACATTGGGTTGTGTATCTAACCAGTGCTTTTAGTTGCTTAGTTTTTTTGTTCGTTTACATGTTCCTGAGTATCTCAGAAGAAGCCCGCCTGCAGACCCAGCCCGACAAGAGAGAGAGACTTTTCCGTTGCCATTACACCTGTTAAAGGTTTTTTCTGTTAAAATTCTTAAATAAAAAGAGATCGCGGAACTCACCCTGAATCCTGTGTCCACCTTTCTCAGTAGCAGATCATGACAACGTGCTTCCACCGGAGAATAACATTACGTCATTAAACCGCGAAGAAGTCGCTGTTTTAATGACGTACAGAACACAATGACTCAGGAAATCCGATCTGTCTGTTTACACGACAATCACATTCAATCGGATTTATATCAGATTTATTTCCGCATATGAAGGAGACCTGAAACCGATCTCAAAATATCGGAATGCATGTGTTTTTTTCCTGTTTGCACGGACATAGAACATATCCGATATGTGTCACATATGAGCAAAAAATCGGAATTGGGTCACATTTACCTGACAGTGTAAACGTTGCCTTAGTCACGGTTAATGGTTAAAGTAAACTGCAGTTCATAATGTTAAAATTGTGGTGTAAAGACGAAGAAATCTCTTGGCTGTGAATTTTAATATTGTCAAGATCGCTTGTTGGAATGAAGAAATCTTCCTTCATCGCGATAAAGATTGATTTGAGCGATGTTCCTCCGATCATCTTTTAAAGGCCTTCATGGCGAGCGGGAAATGCGTGTTCCATTTTTAAGCTCAGCAATATGTGAAAAAAAATTAAAGTGAAGTTCATGCTGAAACTAGTGAACTCAGAGCAGAGGTGGAAAGTAACGAATTACATTTACTCGCGTTACTGTAATTGAGTAGTTTTTTTGTGTATTTCTACTTTTTACAGTACTTTTTAAAATCTGTAATTTTACTTTTACTTAAGTACGTTTTGCTTGAAGTATTGTAGAGACTTTGACTATCTTTAAACGACGACTCAAGACGCATCTGTTTCTCCAGTACTTGGACTAACCCCCCCCCCCCCCCAAAAAAAATATTTAAAATCCTTCTTCCCAGTTGTGTTGGACTAATGGCACTTAGTTATTAACCTAGTTAACCCAGTGTAAGTATGTATCCAGTGATGTTAACTTTAAAGCACTTTTTGCTTTTTGTAAGTCGCTCTGGATAAGAGCGTCTGCCAAATGCCTAAATGTAAATGTAAATGCATTGTAATTCGCTGCATTTTAAGTCATATTCGGTACTGAGTAAAAAATAAATGAATGAAAATGCTAAAATAATGAAAATATTATGCTTTGTATAATTGCTCCGTTGCGCTCGCGTGTGTGTATCATGACTCCACGTCAGGTTTTCTGACTGTCCCCACATCGGCAGCTAACTGACCTTCCACACGGTCACTTCCGCGCTGAGAGTGACGTCATCGAGTAGCGCGACCATATAGAGATGTCGCCATTAAAAACGCGCGTTTCGAGAAAAGGGATCCCGTGACTTGCCGCGGCTTTGCGCGGCTGCATGCGGGAAGCTGTGAATATGCCCTTCATTACCTGTAGGGGGCAGTCGTGTTTCAGTCTGAAGTATTGTGTGTCTACTGAAGCCGAAAATGTGTGCAAATTAAACTGCGCATGCGTGTTTGGAGACGCTGTGCCCGCGCTGTGTATCAGTCGGTTGGGAATCATCACGGAGGTACAACACGGCATGGCTGGAGCTGGAGTTTGTCGTGTTCGAGGTAAGTTTAGCTTTCTTTTTTGGATGTGATTCTCGCTTTCATGACTCCCAATTAATGTTCATCTTAATCTCAGGACGTACAATTAGCAATTTCAGTTTTTAATAGTGTGGAGATTCACAAAACACCGTTTTCGTGTAAAAACCTGAACCTACGGAGCCCCCCAGGGGTCCTGTGGTAAATAAATAAATAAATAAAATAATAACGAACAGAGCGCGCGGATTAATACACCGAGATGTGTGTTTCTTACCCCCACACCTCGTGAAAACGGCGTGTTCAGACAAAGGCTCGCCAGTTAGATGCCATTTCTGAACAAACTGAGTCGTGTGTGTTAAAGCATTAAATGGTAAAAGAGCACTAGCAATAAACGTTTTTTTTCTGAAGCTGAACTTTATTAATGAGTTACGAGTAAAAAACCTGTACATATGTTCATACAGTATTGACAGCAGCTCTAATTTGTCTAAATCGCATTGCAGACAATAAAAATAAGTAGAGTCACCCTGTGACCTTGCATGCTTAATCTTTCCACACATGATTCTTGCTTCTCACTTTTTCCTTAATCGCTCGCTGATCTATCTTGTATTTTTCTAACGGTGTCAGAAACTTTGTGTTAGTAGCACTGCTTGACATGCTTGATGCCTTCCTCTTTTGTAATTTGCTTTGGATAAAGGCAAACTTACAAAAGATGAAGAAATGCCTAAATGTAGTTGTACGAATAAAAGATTATGTAATGATACAATGTAAATATTTTCACAGAAACAAAGCGTGAAGATGAGACATGAATCTGAAGAGGATCTCTTTGATGATTGCCTGGTAAAGCATTGTTTTCTTATTAATTATACAATTTATTAATACCTTGAATATAGTGTTTGTTGTATTGGACAGAAGCATATAAATGCAAATGAATATATAAATCTGAGTAATTATTGAACGAATTTTCATGTTTGGACTAACCCTTTAAATACAAACTCAGCATTCATCATAGGATTTCCTGACACTGTAAAGGTGCAGAGTAATCTATGGAGTGTAGCCATCTCATGCCATGTTTTACAATGTTTTAGTGATGCAAGATTATTGCTAAAGCAATTTAACCCAAGTTTAACAATCTGGGCCCGGTTTCTCTATAACGCACACTATTCGCGCGCTAAGTAGACTCTTAAGATATATCTTACGTTAAGTGATAACTTTTCTAAGAGTATTTCTCGAACTGTCTCTTAGGAGTCTTCTTAAGTTACTGCCTCTTACGTCCGACGTTACGCGGCGCTGTCTACAGTGAAGGTCCTGAATTAGCGGACATCGGTGGCTCAGGAATCGATTTTTCACTCCTTTTGCATGACAGTGTTAAGAAAGACGGCACTTTCTATGCAAATTAAACATTGCAGTAAATTCTTTTAATAGAGTTTATTTCGACATGGGTTAACTTAACAATAACATGCCATAATAGACAAATATATAAATTAATATTAATTAATTAATTAATTAATTAATATCGCTAATATTTTCATGTAACATGTGGCCGTGAAACGAACCGGGTATCCAATCATAGTTGATGGACAAACAGCTGATAACACTCTTCACCACCTCCTGGAGCTCCTTCACCTGCTCCTGCATTACTCTCACCCGCTCCGGCTCCGGAATCCACCACATGAGCTCTTTGTGCTGCTGCTCCGCCTGGGGTTCTCTCTCCCCCGCGTCACCGCCGTACTTGGGCTTCCTCGCCCTTCTCTTCCGGCCGGTGCGGGGAATAACGTGACCCCGTGCCGCGTCGCCTCTGAATGGCGTCCGCCTAACGGCGAGCCCGCAGCCCTCCCAGCTTTGTGATGTGTCTCTCTCTCTCTCTCTTCGCTGCTCTCCCGGCTGTGCTCCTGCTCCTGTTTGGCCAGCTGGTTGTACGTCCAGCTCTGGAACAGATCTACTTCGCCGTTTTCCAGCCAGCAGTACTCCCAGCTACCAAACCCCTCTTCCTCGCTGTCCTCCAGTTCGCAGTTCGCCAGCTCAGGCGAGATGGTATCCGCACCCCCCCAAAAATAATCCAGGGGGAAATCCTCCGCCATGCCACTTGGACGGTCTAGCTTTCTGTCACGATTCCCTCTCTGTCTGCGTCTGGAGTGTGTGCGTGGCATGAACGCGGAGGCGAGCTGACGGTTTAGCAAAGTCCTTTTATTGGGCATCAAAAGGTCAAAATAAACATCCAAACACAAACGGAACTTAACTGCAACAAAAGCTAGACGCCTGACTGCTGTTCAGTCAGGCTATTTATAAAAAACATAAACAAATTAACTTCCCTCGGTTCAGGTGAGCTTCTACGTCACCTGACTGAGGTGCAACCTGGGAACTGAAGTCAAATATCAAACACAAACAAAACTACAAACCAAAACCAAAAAACGGGCGTTAGGCGCCCTCTAGGGGTTAACCGTCAAAGTATTGTTGGTTATGTTAGGCTTGTAAAGCGTGAAAAAATTAACATGGCAGACATTGAAACCTGTATTCAGACAGCATACACTAACCTGTGAACAAGTTAAACTAAAGTTTTATTCTGCTAGTTATGTTTTAATTTAGTGCATCACAGCCAACTTGATGTGGATGCCTTGCTCAGGTCCTGTGGCTTCCATTCACAAGATTACATTTGACACCAAGCTAATTTCTGCTTTTGAGCGAGTACATACCAGATCAAGAACTTGAAGATGAAGATTATATCTCTGGTCTTCTCTCTGATGGGTTCCTCCCTAGTTTCTGATGATCTCAATTAGTTTGTAGTGTTGCTTGTCCAAGGAAACCAGTAATCTTGCTTGAAGTGGAGCAGATATACTTCTCAGAAACTCATTACTGATCTTAAAAAAAAAAAGGTAAAAACAAAAATTGGACTGGCTCAAGTTCTTATGTTAGCAAATCTTAATTACAGTGTGTATAAAGTATAGAAAGCAGTACACTACAAACAGCACTCACTCCAAATTAGATTGTTCTATGTTTACGTCACTTTCCTATTAATTTTTACATCGTTAACCAATGGTACTTAAATATAATTATTTTCTTCGGCGCTGCTGACTTACTGTAGAAACTCTGGTGTTTTTGCTAATGCTAATGCAGGTAATATAGGTGGTTTTAGCTACAGTAGCAAACACGGACACAAAACTCAATTTACAAAGTAGTTGTTCCTGACATAAATCATGAATTTGCTCATATAAGAGATACATTTAACATAGAAATGACACGAGTTTGCTTTCTTACCTGGTTTAAAGGAGTTTTCTTTGAGAAACTCCGCCCGCAGCAGAAGGTGATTCAGTCCGTGATAATGCTGCGTCATGAGGTCATGTGACACGGCGAACTTTGGTTTGAAGCAGAAATGTCCTTTGTGAATGGATTAGATTTAAGTTTAATCAGGG
This sequence comes from Channallabes apus, assembly GCA_030522415.1. Taxonomy (NCBI): domain Eukaryota; kingdom Metazoa; phylum Chordata; class Actinopteri; order Siluriformes; family Clariidae; genus Channallabes; species Channallabes apus. The sequence goes on along the minus strand of CM060125.1, from coordinate 124,932 downwards.
GCTTTAACTAACAGTAACTGAAATACAGGTTCTGATATCCTTCCTTACTTGTTTCAACGTCATGCTCCGGTTTGAGGCGGAAATAAAATTATACCGGCAAAACTATGATCTAAAGACTGCGCATGCGCAAATCACACTCAACCTAATAAGAGTACCTTGATCAAAATGAAATATTTCACTGCTGTAAACAGAATTATATTAAAGTAAAAAAAAAAAAGATTCACCCATAAGCATAAATTAGACACTTTAGTTAAAAAGAGCAAATAATCTTTTTTACTAATGGAATGAGGAAAAAAAAACACATTAAACGAACGATAGCTAGGTTTACTTTTTTCAGAGGATCCCTCAATAATTTCTGTCTCCTTTGCCTGTGTTTGATAATGTGAAGCACATATACACTCATTCATCATGAAAGATCTATTATAAAACAAAATAAAATTCATGTTCGCTTCAGCACTGTTCATCCGCATCCTTACATTCATTGTTGTAATTGGTCCGGCTTTTAGATAAAGTCCTTCCATGCGCCATCTGGCGGATATTCAGTGAAGCGCAACACATTTATTTAAAATTCCCGAATGTTGCCTCCGGCAAGTCGCGGCACACCGCGCGCTAAATTGCGGCATCCCGCGGGAAATCACGCGCAGTCTTAAAGGCGACATCTGTATAAACCGGAGTTGCGGAATAGAGGAAAGAGATTGTGATTTTGCCGTTTTGATATTTGGTTGTGTATTCCGGTTTTGACTTTTTGCCTCCCATTGACATTGATTATTGCTTTGTCCCTTTGGTTTGGTTGGTCTTTGTATATATTTGTAGATAATATGATAGTATGTTTGTGCACTCATTAGTAGTGGGGGCGTGGCTGCCAATTATTTTGGGAAGAGGGAATTTATTCACTGTTTTTGGTTTAGGGAGGCCGGGAAGGTACCTGTATCTTTGTTTGTGGGTTTTTTTTTTTTTTTGCAGATAATCTAGCTACTAAATATAAATACCATTTTGTTTATTATTTTGTCCTGGGTCCACCCTGAATCTGATCCTCCTCCTCCTCCTGTTGTGTGTGTGTGTGTGTGTTTTTGTATATACAAACCTCATTATTTCATCAGTTAATGATTGGATCTAGTTCTTTCTGCCATATACCACCATTTCCATACAGTTATATATATTATAAATAGAACCCTGAAACATTCTTTTGCTGTGTGGCCCTAGACTGGGACGTAACACCATATTTAAGTGACCACTTTGATTTTCAAGCACAAGAAAGACAACAGATTTATTATGCAAAGGTGTTCCTTCAGTTAAAAACAACTAGTTTGAGATTTATATCTGCTCATCTTTTTTGAACTATGCTAGAATGCCTCATCCCACCCCCGCTGTTAAAATTTTTTTTAAAGTAACTCGTTAACTCTTACTCTTTTAAGAGCTACTTTTTACTTTTAATTGAGTAGATTTTTATAATGGTAACTTTACTTGTACTTAAGTAAAATTTCACTGAAGTAACAGTACTTGTACTTGAGTACAAAATTTTATTACTCTTTCCACCTCTGACTCAGAGGTGCTCAGAGAGAGTGGCCAAATGTGTTGCATTGGAGAATGCTAATCGTGTTCAAGTAAAATGTGTGGTTAAAAGCCGTGTGTTTCTGTTTATTTAATGTCTTGGTATGGTTTGTCTGACAAAGGGCTGAAATCCGCCGAGATCTCAGCAACATTGTTGTGTTAAATGTAGTAAAAACTAATTTGTGTGCCCCACTCTAACGAGTGGAGTCGAGGTCGTTCAGCTATATAGAGCTAATTAGTGTTGTTCATTGTTAAATGCGCTGCAGTTTTCACTGACCACCCATAAGTGGTCGTTTAAGTGTACTTAACCATAGCGACGACTGTGACCCGAAAATTCTAAACAACCTCTTCAGGGATAACTTTTAAGCGCGCAAGCGCATTTCGCCAGCGCCGTCTAAAATCAGTTGTAAACGAAGCTTAGCAGGAGCTACGTTAGTTAGCAAAACTAGAGCATTTACATTGTAGCTTGTAGACTCCTGTTGGTGACGTAGCTTCCTGTTTTCGTATTGTTGCCGCGAAAGTTTCGCAACGCGCGAGTTTCCTCAACTAAACAACTAAAACTCCGACACAGAGGTACGTTATCATGTCTACCGTTCAGCTTGTTCAGTGTGTAGAGTGCAGGATGTTTAGACATTCTTCCTCCGTCATTAGTGATAATTTTATTTGCGATAGGTGTGTGTTAGTGAGCACTCTGACGGAGAAGATATCAGCGTTAGAGGAGCGCATCCAGACTTTAGAGAGGGTTAGAGAGTGTGAGAGCAGCGTTATTCCTGTAGCGGACAGTCTGGGTGCCACAGGCGGAGATAAACAGCCCCCGACTCCGGCATTAGAGCCCTCACAGCGGGGCGAGTGGGTGACGACTCGGCGGCATACTCGTTCAGCCAAAGCTAACGCTAAGGCTAGCCCACCGGAGCACACCTCCTCTGCGCGTCACGTGTCCAACAGGTTTGCTCTCCTCAGTGCTGCACCCGCTGAGAAACCTGAAAGAGCTCTGGTTATAGGAGACTCTATACTGAGGCACGTGACATTAGCTAGACCTTTAGGGGCGCCAGCGGCAGTGGTTAGGTGTATCCCGGGAGCCAGAGCACCGGACATAGCAGGTAATCTTAGGGCTCTAGGACAGCATAGGTTCTCTAAGATAGTGGTACATGCTGGAGCTAATGATATACGCCTTCGTCAGTCAGAGGTTAGTAAGAGTAACTTTACAGAGGTGTTTAAATTAGCGAAGGCGATGTCCGATGAAGTAGTATGCTCTGGTCCCATCCCAATGAGACGTGGCGACATAGCTTACAGCAGGTTATGGTCGCTGAACTGCTGGATGTCCAGGTGGTGCTCCAAAAATAATGTGGGCTACATAGACAATTGGAAGACCTTTGAGGGCAAAGCTGGCCTGTTAGGGCGGGACGGTGTCCATCCCACTCGGGAAGGTGCTGCTCTCATTTCCTGTAGTATAGCTCATAGTCTCAGTAGAGGTCTAGTTAATCGGTGACAATCCAGAGCCCAGGCCAGGGAGCAGACAGACAGGCTAAACCAACCGTCTGCTAGCTGCATAGAGTCGTCACTCAGGGTTCACCATATTGAGACTGTGTCTGTTCCCCGATCTAAGCAAAAATGTAGAAAGACCCAGAAAGTCTGTTTCAATAATCTAATTAACATAAAGTCCACAAACTCCGATCATACTGAATGCGCAGCCGGCACCTCTGATCTGAAGTTAGGATTGTTAAATATTAGATCTCTCACATCAAAAGCAGTTATTGTTAATGAAATTATCACAGATCAGGCGTTTGATATACTCTGTTTAACTGAAACATGGGTTAAACAGGACGAGTATGTAGCTCTAAATGAAGCTAGTCCTCCTGGATACAGCTACATACACCAGCCTCGGTTAACTGGTAGAGGAGGAGGCGTCGCAGTTATTCATAATGATAATCTGTCTATCGTACAAAAACACCGACACAAATTTAACTCATTTGAAATTCTCTATAGTAACATAAGTGTATTTAAGTATATTAAATCAGCTCAGTCGATTCCACTAATTATAATTTACAGACCTCCAGGGCCGTATTCTGAATTTCTTAGTGAATTTGCAGATTTCATCTCAGACCTGGTCATTTCTGTAGACAAAGTGTTAATTGCTGGAGATTTTAACATTCATTTTGAGAATCCAGAAGACCCTCTGAGAACAGCATTTATATCCATACTGGACTCCGTAGGTGTAAATCAGTGTGTAGTAGGACCCACTCATAAAGCTGGTCACACTTTAGATTTAGTAATATTCTTCGGTTTAATTATAATAAATGTATTCACAATTCCACTGTCTGAAATTATCTCAGATCACTATCTTGTCTCCATTCAAGTGTGTCACAGTGATAATGTACGCACAGTACCGCGCTACCGTATTAAACGTACATTCACATCAACTACCACACAGAGTTTTACCAGTAATCTCCCAGAGTTACCAACTTCGATTAGGCCACCGTCTGACCCCACAGAACTTGATCAGGCGACTGAATATTTAGAGTCGACACTTCGTTGTACCTTAGATAATGTAGCTCCAGCTAAAAGAAAAATTGTTAGAGATAAGAAACTCGCTCCCTGGTATAACGATCACACGCGCACTTTAAAACAGACTGCTCGGAAATTAGAGCGTAAATGGCGTCAAACTAAATTGTTGGTATTTCAAATAGCATGGAAAGAGAGCATCCTGAACTATAGGAAAGCTCTTAGTGTAGCTAGATCAACGTATCTCTCCACTCTTATAGAAGAAAATAAAAATAATCCTAGATTTTTATTTAATACCGTAGCCAAATTAACCAGAAATAAGACCACTACAGAAGTCTCCACAACAACATCATGCAATAGTGAGGACTTCATGAACTTTTTTAATAATAAAATTGTAAATATCAGGCATAAAATTGAGGCTTTGAAACCAAACAATGTAATTGATACTGATGTTAACCTAGCCATGTCAGATTCAAACCTAGAATACTTTACTCCTCTTGAAGAGAATGAACTAATTTCACTCATCTCTTCTGCAAATTCATCAACCTGTATATTAGATCCTATACCGACACATTTTCTTAAACAGATAGTACCAGTAATAACAGAACCGATGTTGAGAATAATTAATTCCTCACTCAGCATTGGTTATGTTCCAAAATCTTTTAAAGTAGCAGTTATTAAACCAATAATTAAGAAACCTGACCTTGACCCCTGTCAGCTGTCCAATTACAGGCCAATATCAAACCTCCCCTTTATCTCTAAGATTCTGGAAAAGATAGTAGCGGAGCAGCTATGCTCATATCTACATAGAAATCGCATACATGAACTGTATCAGTCAGGATTTAGGCCTCATCACAGCACAGAAACAGCACTCATTAAAGTAGTAAATGACCTCCTATTGGCCTCTGATCAGGGTTGTGTAACTATGCTTGTATTACTCGACCTCAGTGCAGCGTTTGATACCATTGATCATGCTATTCTTCTTCACAGATTAGAAAATTTAGTAGGAATTAAGGGTACAGCCCTCTCCTGGCTCAGATCCTATTTGACCGATCGTTATCAGTATGTAGACTTAAATGGTGATTATTCTGCATGTTCTCTAGTGGAGTTTGGCGTTCCGCAGGGTTCAGTTTTAGGCCCACTGCTTTTTTCCCTTTACATGCTTCCTCTGGGCAACATAATCCGTAAGCATGGTATTAGTTTTCATTGTTATGCTGACGACACACAGCTATACGTCTCAACAAAACCTGATGAGAAAAACCATCTTACTAAAGTTGAGCAATGTGTTCAGGACATAAGAAATTGGATGCTAATTAACTTCCTTCTGCTTAATCCGGATAAGACAGAAGTTCTAGTCATAGGACCGCATACAGCTAGAAGTAAAATCTTAGATCACACCGTAACTTTAGATGGCCTTTCCGTTCCGCCAAGTGCAACAGTAAAAGACCTCGGCGTGATTATAGATTCCAGCCTTTCATTTGAAGCTCATGTAGATAATATCACCAGGATAGCATTCTTTCACCTTAGAAATATCGCCAAAATAAGAAATATATTGTCGCTAAATGATGCAGAAAAACTAGTTCATGCTTTTATCACTTCTAGGTTGGACTATTGTAATGCCTTACTGTCTGGTTGTTCAGTTAGGTGCATAAACAAGCTTCAGCTAGTCCAAAATGCAGCAGCGAGAGTCCTCACTAGAACCAGAAGATATGAGCACATCACCCCTATCCTATCTTCACTGCATTGGCTCCCTGTGAAATTTCGCATTGATTTTAAAATACTACTCTTGACATATAAGGCATTAAATGGTCTCGCGCCGCAGTATCTGAGCGAACTACTAGTGTCTTACGATCCGCCACGCCTACTTCGGTCAAAGGATGCAGGCTGCTTATCAGTACCGCGTATTATGAAAACTACAGCTGGGGGCAGAGCTTTTTCTTACAAAGCCCCAAAATTATGGAATAGTCTTCCAAATAGTGTTCGGGACTCAGACACAGTCTCAGTGTTTAAGTCTAGGCTAAAAACCTATTTATTTAACCAAGCATTTTATAAATAGATTTGCCATAAGGTAAAGGAGCAGATCTGGGGGACTCATGGACGTAGAGTATTATGGTGAACTGGTATGTTTAGATGCTGTCTTCCTCAGTCTCATTTGATCACTCAGGTTTGTTGACGGTGAGGTGATTGTTTGCTTTACATCTCAGGGAGCCCTCATGTTTATGTTTCCTTCTGGCTCTCCCTTTTAGTTATGCTGTCATAATTAGTCCTGCCGGAGTCCCTGCTTGCACTCTACAGTAAATATACATTCACGTTAGACATTGTGACTGTGACCATACCTAATTGCAATCTCTCCTCCTCTTCTCTTCCTCCCCCTCTTTCTCTTTCCTCTCTCCCCCTGTCTCCCCCTTTCACTCTTTCTCTCTCTCTCTCTGTCGAGCTACACATGTGGTTCCTGAGCTGCCAGTGATCCGGACTCCCTCTGCCCTTCGGACCTGTCTGATCCATCCTGGTGCCCGGTTTCTGGTTGGAGGTCTCATCGCATGGATGCCCCGTGTGTCTCTTTAGGATGCGTCTGGTGTCTGGGGATGATTCTCTATACTTAGAAGATGGTTCTGGCCTCGACTGGTGTGGTCAGCTGTTTCTCTGAGGACTTGACAATTCGATAGTTCAGGACTGGAACTTTCTACAAGTCTATCTGAGTCTCGAATAACTACTGGACTCCATTTTACATCAAGTATTATAACATCAATTAACATCAACTATTATAGCTGAACCTAACACTTAACACTATATAAATGCAGATCATTTCCTGCTATCTGTTTCACCCAGATGAGGATGGGTTCCCTGTCGAGTCTGGTTCCTCTCAAGGTTTCTTCCTATTACCATCTCAGGGAGTTTTTCCTTGCCACTGTCGCCCTCGGGCTTGCTCGCCAGGGAATATCTGAACATTTTGATTCATACACATTCACATTCCAAACAAACTTAAATAATTCTTTGATTGTGTAAAGCTGTTTTGAGACAATGTCAATTGTTAAAAGCGCTATACAAATAAAATTGAATTGAATTGAAATTGAATTGAATTGAATAGCTTGTGTGCATGTAGCATCTATGCTAGTAGCATCGAATGCTAGCGGTTAGCACGTAGCATCTTTCAGTTATGAATGCACTGCTTGAAAGTTGTTAAAGTGATCTAACCTCTTTACATCCAACTTTAACTCACACCAGAGGGTCTTTTCCCCTTTTCTCTTCTGACCCCCTCTTCATTACTTTACGTATACTTAATGGAAAAGAGCTAATGGAAGAGAACTACTTTTATTGTTTTTGATGACACCTGGAATGTTGATCATTTTCTAATTGTTTTAATCTAAAACTTGAATTCAATTTCATAAATTATTACAGTTTCGGTGTTTATAGTACACTATAACTGTAACTACTTGTATGATTTTGATGATAAACATCTTTCAAAATTGATTGTCAACTATCATTATTAGTTTGAAATTCTTTCAAATTCATTAAGTAATAAATTAGAAGTTGGGTCTCTAATTTAATGATAGACGATCGATGGAGTTAATAACATTGTTCCTACCAATTTTAGTGCTAATTAATGCTCAATAATTAGCTATAATTCATAATTTGAAATTCAAATTTGAAAGTTTTCTCCTTATCCATCAGGTCTTTTCTCACCTAGTTTAAACTAACTTGGTCAACCCGGTTGAGTGTCCTAACATTAGGAGAAAACCCCACACTTTCTTTTTCTCTTCTTCTCAGTTTCCTCTTCTGGTTTGATTACCATTACTATTCTGGGTTTGTACCTGTGAAAGTCATAAAAGCAGAGGACCGTAGAAACATTACATATTGCTGAAGCGTGAATTCTGAGGTTCAAAGGCGCCGGACTCTCACCGTACCTTCCCTTTTCGGGCTGGGATCCTACCTAGTCAAGGTTAAAGCAGGTCAACTAGGAAACTGTCCATAACATTTTTAAGACACGTTTAAAAGCGTTTCAATCTGTGTATGGTTGTCAACCCTAATGCTAAGTAAACCAATTCCGTCATTGTTATTGTTTTGGTTTCACTTAGAAGAAATTTTAAATTACAATCACAGTCCTGGTAACCAAAAAAATTTGAGATGCTCCGATTTTTTTTGGGGCCGATCACTGATCACAGAATGGCAGGGGAATGGGAATCTTTTATCTATAATCTAGCAGAGTTTGTACCATTTGTAGAAATGAAACTCTAAATTAACTATATTGAAAAAAGAAAACTATAGAAATAGGCAACAGTCAAGATCTGGAAGAACCACCGAGTGTTTAGTTTAGAAAATGAGAACTTAAGGCTACTGTAGGCCATCTTTCCTAAATAAGGCAGAGTAACTTAAAATTACTCCAAAAAAAGAGGCGTCAGGCAGACCAACATCAGATCAAAATGTAGCAAAATGTAAAACTTGTTACACCAAAACTGGCTACTGCCACAAAGGACAAAACTATGGCAAGTGTTTTTTTCTGTTATTATTATGAACATCTGATGTAGTTGAGGAACCAACTACATCAGATCCAAAAAATAAAATAATGCAAGCCTGTATTTTATTACATTCGGTTCATTTTCAATAAACGAAACAGGTATTTCTAATACAGTGGAACCTCGGATTCCGAGTAACGCAGTTTATGAGTGTTCTGCAAGACGAGCAAAGATTTTTAAATAAATTTTGACTTTAAAAAATAGCGTTGTCTTGGTTTACGAGCACTGAGTATCATGTACCACGCATGCGCTACTTGAATTGACGCAGAGTGTCACATCATCACAACTGAGCCAACGGTTTTTCTCTCTCTTGCGCTGCGGAATTGTAGGTAATCGTCTCCCCTGCTGGGTGAATACACACACACGCACTGTGTGTGTGTCTGTAATGTGCGTGCACACACACATTAACGGAGAGACCGTTTTTAAAACCATTTAAAAATTAGCAAGGAACATCGCTAGTCACACTCGCGTGAGGGCATACGGAATCACTGCTGTAAAGTAAAACAGTATGGAGGCAGATTGGGGTCATAAATAATTCACACAAAAAACACGAAGTTCATGTGCGTAACCCAATTCACATGCGTAAAACCCAATTCACATGCACGAAAAAAAAAATATATTCACAAAAATCACATTCACGTGCATTAAAAAAAAAACATTCATAATATACAATTCACAAATGTGCAAAAAAATTTTAATGTTTAAAATTTATGAGTGCATCATGGTGCATGTGAAATGTGAAAATCGACTTACGTGTGGGAATATCGCTGAATTTGTGCATGTGTGTGTGTGTGTGTGTTTTTGGGACTTTGCTGGCACATTGAAGCGTCATTTGTGCTCTTTAGCCAATCAGCTGCGACCTTACTAGTCAGCCAATCACAGCCCTCCAGGAGCGCTCAAGTAGCTCAGCTTTGTACACCTTTTGCGCAGTCGGAGTTAATTACAACGGAAAGTTTTACGTCTAAGTTATTACTTTATTTCATAATGTTTAATTAATGAACTTCGCCGAAAATAACACAGAGCTGTTAATGAAATAAAAGCAAATCTGGTGGCATTCAGATTACCCTGTGACCCATAGAAACATCTATTCTCCAAATTAAAAACTGTGACTGTCTTGATTGACAAACATGTAATGAAGGTTGAAGTGTTTATAAAGATGATAAAGTGGTTAACTGTTATTTTCGGCGAAGTTCATTAATTAAACATTATGAAATAAAGAAATAACTTAGACGTGCATCCTGTTCTTGGTTTGAGTCGTAAAAATTTTAATTTACTTTGCTTGTAATTAACTCAGACTGCGCAAAAGGTGTGCAAAATTGAGCTACTTGAGCGCTCCTGCAGGGCTGTGATTGACTGACTAGTAAGGTCGCATCTGATTGGCTAAAGAGCACGAATGACACTCCAACGTGCCAGGAAAGTCCTAAAAACACACACACACACAAATCCAGCAATATTCAGACACGTAAGTCAATTTTCACATGCACAGCCCATGATGCACTCGTAAATTTTAAACATTAAAAATGATCGTAAATTAATGTAAATTAAATTACAATAATGCACAGTTGTACATTTGTGAATTGTATATTATGAATATGTATATTTTTTTATGCACGTGAATGTGTTTTTTTGTGAATATACAGTGGGAGCCACGCCAAATAGCCGCGACCGTGTGGCTGAAGTGTGAATGGCGTGTGAATGGCCTTTGCACGCCATAATCCCCCCTCCCTTTTCTGGCCGAAAGGCGTGTCAAGATTTCACAGTAAACACGCCCATTCAAGCCCAATTTAGTCATTTACCTGGTGCCACCACTAGATGGCGCTTTTTTCTCAAGAACACGTTAAAACAAGCCAGCTGCGCTGAGTTGCAATCACGTGATTTTAACAACCCGCCTCCACCCCCGCCGAACTGACGCTGCCAAACTACAGAGATGAAGATGGCGGCTTAACGGACTATTCGTGGTAAGTGATGTTTTATTTTATAAAATGTGTTTGGGGTAGTTTACAGTTTTTTTTCCCAGTTTAGTTTTTTATTGGCCGTTTTAAATATCACTGGCAGCACCAGCAGCGGTCAGATGTGACTTTAGAGAACTTAATGTTCTGTTTACCAAGTCTGGAGTTAATATTACAGCTTACTGTCAGTGTCACACACTCACAATGTCACTCCACTTTAACTCAAAAACATGCTCAAGCTTCAACAATACTATTAATGTCCCTATTACAAGAGCTGCACTACCCGATGAAGAGTGTTTGTGTTCTCTGTAAATACTGAACGAATCTCACCGCGTGTTGTCTGGATAAATTCAGCGCTTATTTATTCTCTGGTTAAGAGTTAATCTGCAGGTTATTTCTGTGACTGTAATATAATGTGATGCAGTTGATGAGGGACACAGACTGAGGGGAGCTGTACAGGAGCTAGTAACGCTCATAACCGGGTTTATATTTTACACACTTTGTCCGGGACTTTCCGCGGTAGCGCGAGCGCTTAGTTAACGAGCTGAATGACAACACTGAAGTGTTTATTAGTTAAGGAGGAGGAGGGTGTGTGTGTGTGTGTGTGTGTGTGTGTGTGTGTGTGAGGGGCTTCAGTAAGTTTCAGGGATGAACTAATGCTCATATACGAGTGTTATATCTCTTAACTTATTTGTATGAGAAGCGCATTAAGTACATTCTCGCTTAATTTAATGCAGACGATAATACAGACAGTCACTGGTTAACACTAACACTGTTCACTGGTTAACATTAGCACAGGCAGTTTATTTACATTCCAGAATCCCCAAAACAGTATTTTACACACTCTGTGGTAAATAGGTTTATTAATATATATTATTTTTATTAGAACTATATGTTCTGTGAAGTTTATTTATCTTTGTCTTGACTAAATTCTCCTGTTGTCTTTAAGCAGAGTTCCGCTGTGGAGGATTGGGGGGTCAGACGGCTGACGGCTGGACTTTTGGAGCTACAGGACTGGAGGAGCCTGAACAAGCTGTTGAGGGAGCTGTAGGAGGGATGACGTCACAGTCCGACAGCTTTAGAATGATGTTTGATCAGGTCTACTGTATATTCTGAACATAGAACTGCAAAATGTCTGATGCAGTACTTTGGGGGAAACAAAGACTTCAACTGTTCCATGTTTAATAGTTTTGATATTTGAAAAATTAATATTTTAATGTAAAAGGACTATAGATAGAGTCTTATAAGCAGCTGGTGTATCCGGGTAGTTTAATGAACTTTAAGCAAAAAGACAACATGTATTCATCTGTTTTATATAAATTACTGTTTTAACTTTGACTATTTTGGAAGAATAAATTGAATTGTTAAAGTCATGTTTGCGTGTTTTAATTTTGGGGGATTGTTTGGGTATTTAAAAATTGTTTAGTTGAACCAACAACTTCAATGGGCAAAAAATGGGACACAACTTTGTTTTAAATAGTCAAAGAGTTGGGCTGAAAATCATAATAATAATTATTGGTCATAGAAACAAATGAAACCAGTTAAACACTTGATTATATGTATTTGTGATTGTGATTATGTGACCCATAATAATTTTTTCTCAGTATAAATAAATGTATACTCCAAAAGAGCAACGACAAACTTGGTATTCTCCATTGAGGTTTCTCACCTTCCACTCCTGAGTAGGACATGGTGTTAATTGCTCTGTGTGTGTGTGTGTTTTTTGGCGGGGGGATGGGTGTGTGTGTGTGTTTTCGGCTGTTCAGCAGTTCTAAACACAAGCACGGTTTTTGTCCTTAACTAAAGTACTTCAATACGTTAATAATGAATTTATTTTGCTGAATAAGGTAATAAGCGATGTTTAAACCAAACCAGTAAGTTAAGTAAGTGTTCCATACATTAAAGTACTGTGTATAACCAAGTGCCCTAGCAAACACAGTTACAGTTTACAGTGCAAACAGAGTGTGTGCGCTGGGGGGATTGGAAGGTGAGTGAGAATACTCATTTACAAGACAAAAGACGGTCAGAGGCAGCGCCGTTCTAGACCAGACAACACGGGGTGGGGGGAGGGGGGCGCAGTCAGAAATTTGAAGGGGGCATCATGTTGGAGCACTGTTTTTACCTGGCCTTACTGTATAGTAACAGTATTGTATTTGCTGAATTGTGTTGAGGCACGCAAACCCCCTGACCACAATAAGGTGGCAATCCCTCAGGGGGAAACTAAAAAATAAATATATATATATAATTATATAATAAAATATTCTTAATCCAGATTTTATCAATCAATGACGTAACATTTATCTAAGCTGGATGGTCAAATTCTCAAACGTTTAACCTAAAGTAAGACTTAACACACTATAACTAAACTATTTACAAAACTGAAAGGTTGTCTTATGAATAATAAAAAATACAAACTAAATTAAAACAGATGGGCTATTGAACAGATCATAATATGCTTTATGTTTTCTGATTATAAATGATATATGGGTTGATTTTAGAAAGGCAAAATGAAATAGCTAGTTTTTGGTCATGTCAGTCCAGTAACTATACTATGTAAAAGTAATTATAATATGAATTAATTAAGGGCAGGACCTAACCTAATGTTAATAATTTACACCATGATAACATTAGTATTCATGTTTTTGTATATATTTTTAAATGTTCAAATGAACGTTTCAGAGTATATAATTTGTCATGTAATCTGTGATTGAGGCCATGAGTTAAATTGAAATATTTTTTATAGGTAGTAAGCCAGGTTTTAGTAACCTTGGATAAATCAGCATGAAAGCCCTCTCTCGCGCATGCGCTCTCACGCTATCTCTCGCACTCACACACACACACACACACTGTACACACACAGACACACACAAATAACACATGAAATCGCGTAAAACCAAATGAAACTAGGGTAAAAAAATATGAGCAGTAAAAATACAGTAGTATCCTGTAGGTGATTCCTGTCCTGTGATAACAGGCACTAACACTCTAGAACTGTTTACTTCTGTTAGTTTTGTTTTCAGGTGTGAATGTTTATGGGGATTAAATCTGTCTCTGCTGCTGCATCTATTCACCGTTCTGATAAGTGATTTATGCCCCATCAGATCTTTGATGTGGGACATTATGCTGGTTAAATGATTAAAGACACACTGATCCGTATGGACAGATATTTGTTCCAGATATTATGCGCCATTAATCAATTTGTTATGCCAATTTGACTATCAGCGAAAACATCAAAAATATAACGAAAACAAACCCAAGTAGAAGTTAAATTTTAAGCTTTACTTTCAAAATTGATTTGTCACATACACAGCGCGATATGCAGTAAAATGCTTTGGGTGCTTTAGGTGAGGCTCGAACTCGGCATTGCTTCACCTGGACTGCTTTATAAGTATCACGCGCTAACCGATTGCACCACGGGAGGCACACGGAAGTTGGTCTTGTCAGAGTATCCTCTCTCTCGTGCGCACACACACATGAAATTGCGTAAAACCAAACGAAATATAAGCAGTAAAAAAAAAATCAGTAAAAATACATTAGTATAACAGGCGCTAACCCTCTGGAACTTTTTTTACTATTGTTTCCAAGTGTTTATGGGGATTTAATGTGTCTCTGCTGCCGCATTCATTCACAGTTGTGATAAGTGATTAATGCCCCATCAGATCTTTTGACGGGGGAGCATTATGCATGATTAAATGACTAAAGAAATACTGATCCATATGGGCAGATATTTATTCCAGGTTGCATGCGCCATTAATTGCCTTTCTTATGCCACTTGTAGACTATCAGTGAAAAAAAAATCAACGAAAACATAATAAAAAATATAACGAAAACAATCCCAAGCAGACATTACATTTTGAGCTTTATTTTGCAGCAAAATATTATCAATCAGTATATTAAATGGAACGAGGTAAAATACACAGTAATATAAAATACTGTACATAGCCCGCGTGTGTATTCCGTACCTACAATGATCGGTATAGACAAATTACAGACGCTACCGTGTCTTTAAGGATCATTTCAGGATGTCTTAAAAATATTTCACTAACTAATTCTATTAAGTCATTACTAAATAATAAATATCATAATTATCATGGGTTGTGTATTGAGTGATTTTACAAATCTGTTTTATTAATCGGTTTGTTGTTGTTGTTTTTTCATCTATTTATGAAACTATGTTGACAATACAAGAACTGTCTGTATATTAAAGATACGGTATTGGGCTTCCTGGACACTGCTGTTAACTGTGCCAGTCAATGCTCCATCTGGCGGAATTATAAGGCATTGCAACCATCTTTTTAGAAAGCGCATGGGGGCGTTTATGGGGCGGGGCATTGTTAACTGCGTCATCGCGGGGGATCACATTCCATGCACGAAGCGTGCATTAACCTGCCATGGAGTCGTCATGCTCCAGGCGGCTGTTTGACGTGGCTCCCACTGTATATATTTTTTCGTGCACGTGAATTGGGTTACGCACGTGAACTTCGTGTTTTTTGTGTGAATTAATTATGACACCGATCTGCCTCCATAAAACAACCTTTGAAAACAATCGCGACAGTGAAGAGTTTTCCTCTGTGTTTGTTTGTAGCCGAGAGGAGTGGAGACTATAAAGCCGAGAGAGAGAGTGTGTGTGTGTATGTTGGTGTAAGTGAATGAGTGCACACACACACGCTTTTACAGCCCCCCCTCTCAGGTTCCAAAACAAACACACACACACACACACACAAACTCTGCAGGCACTAAGACCCAGCAAAGGAGACGATAAGTCTCGGCTTTACAGCTCCCCCTCCTCTCAGCTACAAACACAAAGGAAAACTCTTGCCTGTTTACAGATTGTTTTCAAAGGTGAGGAGCTGATTATTTAGTTTTTTGTTGTTATTTTACTTTACCGCAGTGATTCCATTACTATGCGCTCATGCGAGTGTGACTAGCTACGTATGTTCCTTGCAAATTTTTAAACAGTGTCTCCGTTAATGTGTGTGTGTGCGCACACACGGACATTACAAACACACACATTGCCTGCGTGCACAAACGGAAACACTTATCTGTCAGGATTTATTTGTACGTTTTTAAAAAAATACATAAATAAGTAATTAAATACTCACCAAGGACACGTCATATAAAAGAAATGTTGCACAGAAAAGAAATGTTGCATGTGTGTGCAGACAGAGTCGAGCGCGCACAGAATCGAGAAGTCGCGCGTGCACTGTGTTACGACCCGTTAAAATTGAGGTGAACTTAGAATAAAATTGAGGTGAACTTAGAAGTTCACATTTGTGTGGGGGGGAATGTTACGACCCGCGACATGTTGGTCGCTGTTTGTTTGTTATGCGTCTGTGTTACTGTGCTTCGAAGCGTGTGTGTATGTATATTGTGTCCAGGTTCCGCTTCAGGTTTTCCGGCTGCCACTACAGCGTGTCCAGGTCGCGTGCCGCTCCGGATTCCAGTCCAGGTCTTCACTCCAGGCCTGACCTTCCACACGTGCGCTTCCGCCCTGAGTGACGTCAGCAACAAGCGGACCAGTGATAAACCGAAGAGAGACACGGGAACGGGGAGGCGTGTAGTCAAGGTGTTGATTGTTTGGAGTGAGAGTTTGGGATTTTGGAGTTTGTTGATATTGGCTTGTGTTTTCCGGTTTTGACTTTATTGCATCCCTTGAGGCGGCGCGGTGGTGTAGTGGTTAGCACTGTCGCCTTGCACCTCCAGGGTCTGGGTTCGATTCCCCGGCCAGGCTCGATTCCCGTCTCTGTGTGCATGGAGTTTGCATGTTCTCCTCGTGCTTGGTGGGTTTCCTCCGGGTACTCCGGTTTCCTCCCACAGTGCAAAGATATGCAGGTTAGGCTAATTGCCGTTCCTAAATTGCCCATAGTGTGTGATTGGGTGTGTGAGTGTGTGTATGTGTGTACCCCGCCTAGTGCCTGAAGTCTCCTGGGATAGGCTCCAGGTCCCCCGCGACCCTGAACACAGGATTAAGCGGTATAGAAAATGAATTAATGAATGAATGCATCCCTTGACTTTGATTCTTGCTTTGTCCCTTTTGGTTTGCTTGCTTGGTTTTTGTTTATATATATTTTTGTGAATCATTTAATTTTTATAATGTTCGCAACGCCTTTCCTGATTCAAAACTAAGCTCACCTACGATACCTGTAACTGCTGCATCTATAGAAGGTAATGTAACTTGTGCAGAATACTTCCCTGAAGTAGACGAGCTTCACTTCGGTGGAAATAGTGTGCTTTGTTAAATTCAGACATGTTGCATCAACTACCAGAAAGATTAGCAAATCTGCCCGACATAGCTCAAGATGATCTCATGGCTTTAATTCAGAAATTTTCCAACCTCTTTACTGATGTTCCCTCTAGGACATCTGTTCTGGAGCATGATATTGATGTAGGTGAACATGCTCCAATGTGTTCTAGTACCCAAGTCAGATGCCTCATTTCGTTTTTGTACTGATTGAGTACTGAGTGTCAGTGTGCCTTTGACTCAGTCAAGCTCCTGCTATCCAGCTCTCCAGTTCTTGCTGCTCCTAATGTGAGTAAACTTTGTAATGGGAAAATCATATTTTAATTATATGTATTAATTCTATTTGATTCTTGTAGTAAGTGTGTAACGTAGGCCTTAGAAGTTTGAACTTAGTTGTCGAAGCTTAGAGACACAAGGCCGAGAACAGAATAGAAACAACCTGATTGTAGTTGTCCCTGAATAAATGATAAGGTATGGACATCTAGTCTGGGGCAGATAAAGAGTCATGAGTTTGAATGTAGGAACTTCACGTACGGGGCGTTGATTATGTTAACAGAGATGTTTGTGTATAAAATAGGTCAGCTAGAGAAAGAGATCACCTTTCTCTATGCTGCAACTGTTTGCTGTATGAGACTGGTCCTTCTGCAGAAGTTTAAAATAAAACCTTTGTTACTTTGCTCTTACCCAGTGTATGGATTACTTGTCTTTATATTGGTTTCAGAATTTCCACCACAACTTGGCGTTGTCGGCAGTTCTCCGTGTTTGGGGAAGGCATTGGAGAATCCCGGGGAGGCGTAAGCGCTGACGCCTTGAAGGCTTTTCACTTCATCTCAAACGCTTAATTGGCAATCGAGCGTGAGAGGACCGGGGATTCACCATGTCACCTCAACACCGGAGTTAAAAGAACTAAAATAGTGTGGTAAGGAAATTTTTTAAGTTGTAAGTCTTTAAGTTGTAATTGTTAAAGTTAAAGTAAGTTGTAATTGTTAAAGTCAAAGTAAGTTGTAATTGAGTAAGAAGTGCACTTTCTCACAGTGGCTGGGATAGATTTAAACTTGGATCTATCACACGAGTCTGGGATTCGTGAAAAGTACCCAAAAAAGTGCAAAGGCGCACAAAAGAGAGAGAGATAGGGTACTGGTTTCGCCTCGTTTCCGAAAAACTTGGCCCCGCAGCAGACGTGCTCGGTGTGAGGACCTCCGGAGGTAAAAGCAAGTCAGAGTGCAGGGTTGCAAGGTGCACACGTAAAAGTCAAGAGGACTTTACGGGAAAAACAGTCAAGGGGACTGTTGAGGTAAATTAAGGTAGAGTGTAAAGTGCACCGGTAAAGTCAAGAGGACTTTATGGCAGAGTGCAAACCGCTGCACCGGTAGCAGTCAGGGAGACTGTGAGAGCTCACTGTGAGTTAGTGGCACGTGTAAATTGACAAGTAAAAATCATGGGTAACAGCAAAAAAAAAAAAAGATCGTTACGCTTGTGGCGTTCCTTGGTAAAGATAAAATCTAAATTATGTTATGAGAAATGTTTGAGAAATGTGGAAATCCAGGGAAAACAAAAGAAAAAAAAAAGAGAAATGTAGATTATTAATTACTGAGATTGCTTTTGAGTTGTGGATGTGTGAATCATGTGTAGATAGATAATTACAATAACAAAAAGAATAACAAAGTAAACATTAATTGGGTAGGATTTAATATGTGGAAGGCAGAAGCAGAAACAGGAGAGAAAAACGCATACAACCTAAAATGCAAGCACAAAACATTGATCCTTTTCAGTGTGTTAAGTTTGTTTCAGATCCCGACCTGGACGGCTGCCCCCCGCGACCCCCAGCTCTTAGACAGATAGCCCCTTCAGCAGATCCAGTAAGACAACATGGACAAGAGACTTCTCAACAGGCCCCAGGCCCCAGCACAGCAAGCACGGCTCTGTCTCCAATTTCGTCACATACTCGAACCAAGGTTCAGCTGAAAAGAGAAAAGGCTGATCGACAACCACCACCTGATGACAGCGAGGACGAGAGAGAGGAACTTTTAGGAGCTACAGGAAGTGTTCATCAAGTAATCACTGCTCCAATGATGGAAGTAGCAGGGGCGGATGGCACAGCGATGCTTGTTCACCGACCATGGACAATAAAGGACATCGAAAATGCACATGGACAACTCCCAGACCCGAGAGAGGTGGGAGGACAGAAATTCGGTGATGAAATGAGCAGATTTTGCTCAGAGATTCGCCCGACATCTTATGAAATGCGACGACTTTTGGGGAGAAAACTAGGTGCGGACTTTGCAAAGATTAAGTATTCCTGGCCAACGGACAATGTTTTCGCACGGCGAGCTCAGGCTGATCATGAAGAAAACCAAGCATTTAACGGTTTTGTGGTGTGCCTTACAGCAGCGTGTAGAGAAGCGTTCCCAGCAAAAATGGATATGACTAAAATATCAATGTGCAAACAACAACCAGGAGAGAGCGTATCACACTATCTCACCCGTCTCACTGAGGTACATGATGCAAACAGCGGATTGGAGAGGCCTGCAGACATGTCTGTGGCAGCAATTTCACCGTATGAAGCACATTTGAGGAACAGTTTCATAAATGGATTACAGGAGGACATCGCTCAGAAGGTGCAAAACACATGCGTTGGATGGGACACTGGAAAACTTAGTCTCATTGAACAACATGCAATACACGCGGAAAAGCTGGTAAGAACAAGAACAAGATAAGCACAACAAGAAGAGAGAAGACCAGAGTCACAATGCACAGCTGGCAGTGTTGCAGATGGTAAGACAAACTGCGGATGTACAGTACAGGAGACGTGGAAGAGGACGAGGAGGCCGTGGACGTGGACGTGGGAGAACAAATGTCTGTTATGCATGCGGAAGTGAAGACCATTGGATTAGAGACTGTCCGAGAAGGAGCAGAGGAGAGGAATGGATTAGGAGAGGTGAGGATCAGGGTGGAAATTGACAGAAAAAGGCCGGGGGAGTGGGGAGCAGACCCGAAGGAGAGGGTGAGTCAAAAATAATTATTTTTCCTACTAACACTTCTTGCTCTGATCGCAATGAAGAAAAGCTTGCTATCTTTTTCAATGATTCAATTCACGTTTGTATCTTAGAAACATCCACACATGCTACGTATGATCTTGAAGTATACAGTATCAGTAAAATGCCAACAATGGAATTGCAGCTCCATGACAAACAAAATTCATTTTGCTACATTCCATGCAGGTCATTCAGTCATTAAAGTGTGTGAATTTGACAGTTTAGTGAAACAGAGTGGCAGATTCCTGAACTCTGTGGGCACTTCAGGACATGCAGCTGAAAAGAGCCTCATAAAGACAAGCGTGTGGCTTTTTCCAGGTGTACATGATGATAAATTTAGATTTTTTGCTCTTATTGCTGCCCAGTAAATCTATTGGGGTGAAGATTTCATATGTAAATTAGGTATAAATCTCTTGAGACTAAACCAGTATTGAGCCTGAGGATTTCACTCTTGTGAAATGTGATCCGTTGCCCCTGTTGTATGTGTATGAATGGAAGCTCTGCACTTCAACTGTGAGTTCAGTAAATGCTACGGTGATAGACAAATATATACCAGTAAACACATTATGATATTAGATATGTGTCACATATCTCATTTTTTTAAAGATAAGCTCAGATGTGTAGTTAATGTAGAGATAAGGAGTGTGCACATGAGAAAATATAGCACAAGTGTCACAGTAATGTCCCTTAATCACAGTAGGGACACCCCTAATGTGTTATTGGATAAAAGTAATAAGGATGAGGGAGAAAAAATAAAATAAATAAATATTGGGCCTTTGAGTGACATGTGGTATGAATGAGAGTGATTGAGAATGAACGTCTTATCTGACATTACATTACAGCCACAGAGAAACAAATGCTGATGCAATGCTGAAAAATAATGTGTTAAAGTATAAAAGAACTGTATATATTACAGTACTTACAGTCACAAGACCTGGCCAGGCAGAAAAAATTAAGTTATCAGCATGCGGAACCTTTTTCTTTTCTTTTTTAAAAAAGAATTTATGTTTATAATTACTCACTAAAATGTATGGGCAAATGGCAAGCACGATGTAGGTTTAATTAAGGGAAGTGAACTGGCGGTGATCACCCCAAAGTAAAATTTAGGCCCTACAAACTTCATACTGTATCTACCCGAGTCTTTAACTGAAATAATTCCAGTGTTTAATTCTTTATTTTAAAGCTGTTGTCATGGTAAACATCAGCAACTTCTTATTGTCCAGCAGAACAAGGTCATAAAGCAAACCATATAAAAACTACAATTCGCACATACAAGTCATATCTTAGGTCAAATTGTTTTGGGACAAGATAAAACTTTGGATCCAAGTACAGTAGTAGTCCAAAATATTCTAAAACAAATAAGAAAATTGACGCTAAAGTAGAAATGTAAAAAGTAAAAGTGTTTTATTACAGAAAAGTTATTTTGATCTATACAATCCTCGAGGCCCCAGTGAGCTACACACTCATGGGAAGGGTCTACTGGCCCACAGTGCACTTAGCTGAACTCCGGAAGCAAGAACAATCTTTAATTGAATCAAATTTGGCAGTATAACCTACTTTAATATTGGACATTTCAAATTATAAAAGGCCTTTTACAAAAACTGTTGATGAAAAGAATTGTTGCATGATTTCAGACTGGCTGCAGAGAAAAAAAAACAGAGAGAAAGAGAGAAAAACAATGAGATCTTTATCTCACTTCTCAGCCAAATCAGATCCTGTAGCAGCAGCATCACCCATGTGTTTATGTCCAGTACAAGAAACTGAGAAGGCAGGTATAGAATAAAGATGTATAGTGGGCTACAGTAATTTGACATTTCTAGTTCATGAAGTTTCAGTATCTTTTATACAGAGAAGAATCACACTTATTTGCAACAGAGTGGTTAAAGTACAATACTAAATTATAAATATCAATGTGGAATGATGTATAGTTCTAACCCTCTAACTCCTTTCTTTCACTGTTAAACAACTTTGTTCCACTAGGATTGATCCACAGTAAGCGCCACTACAGAATCTGGATATAAAATGAATGTGGATGGAACAATATTTTGTGATAGAGAAATAGGTGTTAACAGGAGTTTGTCATGGTGATAGCACATGAAATTTAAATAGTGTAAATGTAATGCTCAAACTAACAAATTACATTCTATTTCAGAAAAGCAGATGCAGCAGCGAAGGCCGTGGCCAAGCTTCCCCTTTCCTATAACCATAACATGTGTGTGTGTCTAATGCTCTCACCCCCACAGCTAACCTTGAAGAGCTTCAGAACTACAGTCACTCCAGGAGAGGAAACACTCTGGAGAAAAGCGGGATGTGTTTTGACAGAAGGGGTTTGGTACGACCCCAATCACAAGCCATGTCTACCTATAAAGCTATTTCTTTCTATGCTAAGTTGACACACGTGTAAGGACCATGTATCAAAACGGGGAATAAGCATTTGTGTTACTAATAACATACTGTACTGTAGATAAAGGAATTAAGATGAAGCCAGAGCACACGAAAAGTAAAAGGACATTGTGAAGATGAAATGTTATGTTATTGTGCAAAACTCTTTGAGGATTTATTTTTAATACAGGCCCACTGACAGTGCTCCTAACACCACAAAAAGAAGTCAAAGTAGTGGAAACAGAGATGAGGGTACACGCCAGCAACCCCAAACATGTTCCAGAAATCAACACCGAGGTCACCAAGGGTGAACAGTGACGTGCTAGTAACCTCTCCTGTAAACCCCAACAGACCCTCACCTGCACGCAAAGTGCATGGGTCAGAAGAACCAACTAGAGTGGACAGAAATAACGCAGAACCACGACTCTACACTCAAATTCATCACAACAATAAGTACACTACATTTGAGGACAACACATGAAGAAATTGTAAGGTGTCAAAGTAGCAGTAGCACTGAGTAACATTGGTGACATATAAAAGTAATTAGAGTTAAAAGTAAGTGTTGTAACTACTGACAGGACAGAAGACTGTTTTAGAGGACGGAGAATATTAGTGACTGAGATTATTCACACTACAGACATTGAATTAGCTGGACTGGACCCTTGGTTACAAATGAGAAAACACCCCAAAGCAATTTGGGTAACTTTAGGAATAATAATAGTTATGGTTACCCTGATGTGCCTACTTATTGAGAATTCAGAGAGAAACGGCGATGGTAAAGTCTATTTAACAAACTCAAGCCACATGCATTTAACTAGAATAAAGAGAAGAGACAGCATGATAAAAAGGCATAACACTAATCTCAATAGATGTGCAGGGAAATTGGGAATGTGCCCTATCATTAGACATTGCTGATAATATAACAGACATACACAACCTCTTGTGTTGTGTATGCCATGTCATGTCCTCGGGCTGGGTAGCACTGCCCCTAAATAATGTCACAGCAGCAGAAGCAAATGCAGACAACACGTCTTGTATTATACCGATAACCACCATGGCCATCTTACAGATATCTGCATACTACAAACAAACAGGGAGGCCAAACCCAGCAGTCCCTGAGTGTAATTATTCCAATAACCTATGTTTTGATGCCCCAGGGAGCTATTGCTCCCCATTGCCTGTTAAGAAATATGAAGACAATTCTACTTATATGGTCCCATGGCAAAAAGGAGACACTTGCGTTGTGCAAGATCAAAGGGAAAATGGGGAACCTGACTTAGGATGGTCTGAGTGCACCACTTACGTTCGTATAACCAATCGTTCAAAAGGTAGGTCACCTAAATGTAGTATAGATGGTAATTATTTTCCAAATGATGGTAGTTGTCCGTTCATAGAACTATCGTCAACAAACACAGTAATGTGGGTGTGTGGGTCAGACGCATATGTGACCTTACCCAGGTATTTCAATTGAACAGGCTCATGTTATTCTGCATATGTAACTCCTAGTGTGTCAGTACACACAGAAAATCCGTGGTGGCCACGGATGTCATAGAATAGAAGAAAAAGAGATGTCCCTATTAAATTTCATGGCTACACTTTAGGAAACCCGTGGACTAGCCCAGGAGCAAATGTAGGCTGGTCACTCTTCCTCGGCGGAGGAACAGCTGTAGCCCTAAACAAGGTAAATGGTTTAGCATACATGTTACTAATACTAAAAAATGACACCGTAAAGGCCTTTCACGCCTTTCAATGATGATCATCAGAATATCAGCAACATCATAAACCGCATGAAGAAGGCTTTGCAACCACCTCCCCAAGTAGAGTCTTGGATCTCGTGGTTAACGCAATTATGGGGAGGCTGGGGTTATTGGCTGGTTTATAGTGTTTTACCAATTGGGATTATAATCTTGTTAGGCCTCTGTATAACACCCTGTATTTGCAGATGTATACAGGGACTAGTTCTGAACACAGTAAATTATTAAATGTTAAGACAGACTGACAACATAAAACGGAAAACGGACTGGGACGACCCGACTTCTGACAGAGTTCAAAATTCCGGTGACTATCATTTTGAATATTTAGATCATGATGTGGAAAAAGACATAATGTAAATCTTTAGAGAAATATAAAGCATGTATATTTTAAGTAGGTTGCAAAATTTTTTAATGCTTTTGTGTCGGGGGTCTGTCCCCATAATTCAATTCAATTCAATTCAGTTTTATTTGTATAGCGCTTTTAACAATTGACATTGTCTCAAAACAGCTTTACACAATCAAAAGAATTATTTAAGTTTGTATGGAATGTGAATGTGTATGAATCAAAATGTTCAGATATTCCCTGGCGAGCAAGCCCGAGGGCGACAGTGGCAAGGAAAAACTCCCTGAGACGGTAATAGGAAGAAACCTTGAGAGGAACCAGACTCGACAGGGAACCCATCCTCATCTGGGTGAAACAGATAGCAGGAAATGATCTGCATTTATACAGTGTTAAGTGTTAGGTTCAGCTATAATAGTTGATGTTAATTGATGTTATAATACTTGATGTAAAATGGAGTCCAGTAGTTATTCGAGACTCAGATAGACTTGTAGAAAGTTCCAGTCCTGAACTATCGAATTGTCAAGTCCTCAGAGAAACAGCTGACCACACCAGTCGAGGCCAGAACCATCTTCTAAGTATAGAGAATCATCCCCAGACACCAGACGCATCCTAAAGAGACACACGGGGCATCCATGCGATGAGACCTCCAACCAGAAACCGGGCACCAGGATGGATCAGACAGGTCCGAAGGGCAGAGGGAGTCTGGATCACTGGCAGCTCAGGAACCACATGTGTAGCTCGACAGAGAGAGAGAGAGAAAGAGTGAAAGGGGGAGACAGGGGGAGAGAGGAAAGAGAAAGAGGGGGAGGAAGAGAAGAGGAGGAGAGATTGCAATTAGGTATGGTCACAGTCACAATGTCTAACGTGAATGTATATTTACTGTAGAGTGCAAGCAGGGACTCCGGCAGGACTAATTATGACAGCATAACTAAAAGGGAGAGCCAGAAGGAAACACAAACATGAGGGCTCCCTGAGATGTAAAGCAAACAATCACCTCACCGTCAACAAACCTGAGTGATCAAATGAGACTGAGGAAGACAGCATCTAAACATACCAGTTCACCATAATACTCTACGTCCATGAGTCCCCCAGATCTGCTCCTTTACCTTATGGCAAATCTATTTATAAAATGCTTGGTTAAATAAATAGGTTTTTAGCCTAGACTTAAACACTGAGACTGTGTCTGAGTCCTGAACACTATTTGGAAGACTATTCCATAATTTTGGGGCTTTGTAAGAAAAAGCTCTGCCCCCAGCTGTAGTTTTCATAATACGCGGTACTGATAAGCAGCCTGCATCCTTTGACCGAAGTAGGCGTGGCGGATCGTAAGACACTAGCAGTTCGCTCAGATACTGCGGGGCGAGACCATTTAATGCCTTATATGTCAAGAGTAGTATTTTAAAATCAATGCGAAATTTCACAGGGAGCCAATGCAGTGAAGATAGGATAGGGGTGATGTGCTCATATCTTCTGGTTCTAGTGAGGACTCTCGCTGCTGCATTTTGGACTAGCTGAAGCTTGTTTATGCACCTAACTGAACAACCAGACAGTAAGGCATTACAATAGTCCAACCTAGAAGTGATAAAAGCATGAACTAGTTTTTCTGCATCATTTAGCGACAATATATTTCTTATTTTGGCGATATTTCTAAGGTGAAAGAATGCTATCCTGGTGATATTATCTACATGAGCTTCAAATGAAAGGCTGGAATCTATAATCACGCCGAGGTCTTTTACTGTTGCACTTGGCGGAACGGAAAGGCCATCTAAAGTTACGGTGTGATCTAAGATTTTACTTCTAGCTGTATGCGGTCCTATGACTAGAACTTCTGTCTTATCCGGATTAAGCAGAAGGAAGTTAATTAGCATCCAATTTCTTATGTCCTGAACACATTGCTCAACTTTAGTAAGATGGTTTTTCTCATCAGGTTTTGTTGAGACGTATAGCTGTGTGTCGTCAGCATAACAATGAAAACTAATACCATGCTTACGGATTATGTTGCCCAGAGGAAGCATGTAAAGGGAAAAAAGCAGTGGGCCTAAAACTGAACCCTGCGGAACGCCAAACTCCACTAGAGAACATGCAGAATAATCACCATTTAAGTCTACATACTGATAACGATCGGTCAAATAGGATCTGAGCCAGGAGAGGGCTGTACCCTTAATTCCTACTAAATTTTCTAATCTGTGAAGAAGAATAGCATGATCAATGGTATCAAACGCTGCACTGAGGTCGAGTAATACAAGCATAGTTACACAACCCTGATCAGAGGCCAATAGGAGGTCATTTACTACTTTAATGAGTGCTGTTTCTGTGCTGTGATGAGGCCTAAATCCTGACTGATACAGTTCATGTATGCGATTTCTATGTAGATATGAGCATAGCTGCTCCGCTACTATCTTTTCCAGAATCTTAGAGATAAAGGGGAGGTTTGATATTGGCCTGTAATTGGACAGCTGACAGGGGTCAAGGTCAGGTTTCTTAATTATTGGTTTAATAACTGCTACTTTAAAAGATTTTGGAACATAACCAATGCTGAGTGAGGAATTAATTATTCTCAACATCGGTTCTGTTATTACTGGTACTATCTGTTTAAGAAAATGTGTCGGTATAGGATCTAATATACAGGTTGATGAATTTGCAGAAGAGATGAGTGAAATTAGTTCATTCTCTTCAAGAGGAGTAAAGTATTCTAGGTTTGAATCTGACATGGCTAGGTTAACATCAGTATCAATTACATTGTTTGGTTTCAAAGCCTCAATTTTATGCCTGATATTTACAATTTTATTATTAAAAAAGTTCATGAAGTCCTCACTATTGCATGATGTTGTTGTGGAGATTTCTGTAGTGGTCTTATTTCTGGTTAATTTGGCTACGGTATTAAATAAAAATCTAGGATTATTTTTATTTTCTTCTATAAGAGTGGAGAGATACGTTGATCTAGCTACACTAAGAGCTTTCCTATAGTTCAGGATGCTCTCTTTCCATGCTATTTGAAATACCAACAATTTAGTTTGACGCCATTTACGCTCTAATTTCCGAGCAGTCTGTTTTAAAGTGCGCGTGTGATCGTTATACCAGGGAGCGAGTTTCTTATCTCTAATAATTTTTCTTTTAGCTGGAGCTACATTATCTAAGGTACAACGAAGTGTCGACTCTAAATATTCAGTCGCCTGATCAAGTTCTGTGGGGTCAGACGGTGGCCTAATCGAAGTTGGTAACTCTGGGAGATTACTGATAAAACTCTGTGTGG
The DNA here is from genome assembly GCA_030522415.1 of Channallabes apus. Taxonomy (NCBI): domain Eukaryota; kingdom Metazoa; phylum Chordata; class Actinopteri; order Siluriformes; family Clariidae; genus Channallabes; species Channallabes apus. The sequence goes on along the minus strand of CM060125.1, from coordinate 97,408 downwards.
TAGTTGATGTGAATGTACGTTTAATACGGTAGCGCGGTACTGTGCGTACATTATCACTGTGACACACTTGAATGGAGACAAGATAGTGATCTGAGATAATTTCAGACAGTGGAATTGTGAATACATTTATTATAATTAAACCGAAGAATATTACTAAATCTAAAGTGTGACCAGCTTTATGAGTGGGTCCTACTACACACTGATTTACACCTACGGAGTCCAGTATGGATATAAATGCTGTTCTCAGAGGGTCTTCTGGATTCTCAAAATGAATGTTAAAATCTCCAGCAATTAACACTTTGTCTACAGAAATGACCAGGTCTGAGATGAAATCTGCAAATTCACTAAGAAATTCAGAATACGGCCCTGGAGGTCTGTAAATTATAATTAGTGGAATCGACTGAGCTGATTTAATATACTTAAATACACTTATGTTACTATAGAGAATTTCAAATGAGTTAAATTTGTGTCGGTGTTTTTGTACGATAGACAGATTATCATTATGAATAACTGCGACGCCTCCTCCTCTACCAGTTAACCGAGGCTGGTGTATGTAGCTGTATCCAGGAGGACTAGCTTCATTTAGAGCTACATACTCGTCCTGTTTAACCCATGTTTCAGTTAAACAGAGTATATCAAACGCCTGATCTGTGATAATTTCATTAACAATAACTGCTTTTGATGTGAGAGATCTAATATTTAACAGTCCTAGCTTCAGATCAGAGGTGCCGGCTGCGCATTCAGTATGATCGGAGTTTGTGGACTTTATGTTAATTAGATTATTGAAACAGACTTTCTGGGTCTTTCTACATTTTTGCTTAGATCGGGGAACAGACACAGTCTCAATATGGTGAACCCTGAGTGACGACTCTATGCAGCTAGAAGCATAAAAACAGCTGTAGTGTCCTCTGTGTGCATTAGAGTGCTAGTGGTGATGTTGTTAAAAACCCAGGTTGGAGAGACAATATCTGATGAAATTTACCTAATGCATAGCTTATTAGTATTGTTTTGAATTGTAGGATTAAAATATTTAGGTTGTCATAGAATGACAAAAGGGGGAAATTGTAATGGGAAAATCATATTTTAATTATATGTATTAATTCTATTTGATTCTTGTAGTAAGTGTATAACGTAGGCCTTAGAAGTTTGAACTTAGTTGTCGAAGCTTAGAGACACAAGGCCGAGAACAGAATAGAAACAACCTGATT
>CM060125.1:0-96000 GCA_030522415.1 Channallabes apus | reverse complement strand
GTAGTTGTCCCTGAATAAATGATAAGGTATGGACATCTAGTCTGGGGCAGATAAAGAGTCATGAGTTTGAATGTAGGAACTTCACGTACGGGGCGTTGATTATGTTAACAGAGATGTTTGTGTATAAAATAGGTCAGCTAGAGAAAGAGATCACCTTTCTCTATTCTGCAACTGTTTGCTGTATGAGACTGGTCCTTCTGCAGAAGTTTAAAATAAAACCTTTGTTACTTTGCTCTTACCCAGTGTATGGATTACTTGTCTTTATATTGGTTTCAGAATTTCCACCACAACTTTTAAACTAGAAGTGGATGCTAGTGGTACTGGGGCTGGAGCAGTGTTACTTCAATTCCATGATCATCCTCCTGATCACCCCATTTGTTATTTCTCCATGAAGTTTTTGAAACATCAGCTTAGCACGATCGAAAAAGAAGCACTAACATTATTAATGGCTATACAGCACTTTGAAGTTTACATTGGTGATAGCTCAGCTCCTGTACAAGTTTTTACAGATCACAACCCCCTAGTTTTCCTCCACCGTATGTGTAATACTAACCAACGACTGATGCATTGGTCTCTCATTGTTCAAGGATTCAATCTGATGATTTCTCATAAAAAGGGAACCCTAAACATACTTGCAGATACCTTGTCTCGTTGTTAAGATTTTTCTTTTTTTGTGTGTTGAATAAAATTGAGGTGAACTTAGAAGTTCACATTTGTGTGGGGGGGAATGTTACGACCCGCGACATGTTGGTCGCTGTTTGTTTGTTATGCGTCTGTGTTACTGTGCTTCGAAGCGTGTGTGTATGTATATTGTGTCCAGGTTCCGCTTCAGGTTTTCCGGCTGCCACTACAGCGTGTCCAGGTCGCATGCCGCTCTGGATTCCAGTCCAGGTCTTCACTCCAGGCCTGACCTTCCACACGTGCGCTTCCGCCCTGAGTGACATCAGCAACGAGCGGACCAGTGATAAACCGAAGAGACACACGGGAACGGGGAGGTGTGTAGGCGAGGTGTTGATTGTTTGGAGAGAGAGTTTGGGATTTTGGAGTTTGTTGATATTGGCTTGTGTTTTCCGGTTTTGACTTTATTGCATCCCTTGACTTTGATTCTTGCTTTGTCCCTTTTGGTTTGTTTGCTTGGTTTTTGTTTATATATATTTTTGTGAATCATTTCTTTGTATGTTTGTGCACTCACCAGTTGTAGGGGTGTGGCTGCCATTTACTTTGGGTAAAAGGGGATTTATTCACTGTTTTTGGTTTAGGAAGTTAGGTAAGGTATTTTTATTTGTGTTTTGTTTGCTAGGTAACTTAGCTTATCAAATACAGATACCCGTTTTGTTTATTATTTTGGCCTGGGTCCACCCTGAAGCTGATCCTGGTGTGGTGTTTGTTCAGAGTCGGAAGCCTGTGCCGCTGCCAAGAAAGTTTGGTTCTCCTGCAGCAGTCTCTCCTAGGCCCGCTGGAGCTGATGTCTCCAGTGCGCTGGCGTCACCACTTGCTCCACTCCAGTCCTCACCGGTAAGCCAGCCTGTTTTTGATGTCAGCCGACATGTGGGTCTAGTGCCTATATTTAGAGAGGAGGAGGTTGATTCTTATTCTGCTGTGTTTGAAAGAATAGCAACCACGTTAAGATGGCCAAAAGGTTTGTGGACACTGTTACTGCAGTGTAAACTAACTGGGAAAGCACAAGAGGCGTGCTCTGCTCTTTCTTTGGAACAGAGCCTTGATTACGATGTGGTTAGAGCTGCAGTTCTGCCCAACCCTAGACTGGGACGTAACAACGGAGAGCATGTTGAGCAAGCAGGGGATAAACTGCACATGCAGAATGCTTTGTCTGTTCTCAAAATGTCAAAGCACGCGCTCAGAATTGTGGCAGGAATATAATGCCATATGTATGCACGTGTGAAAAAGTCGCGCGAGTAATTTCCGTCAAGTGATCGGCTTTTTTGATCGGCGCTTTTGGGGTTCGTCGATCAAGCTATTTTTAGCCAATATCGGCCGATCATGTGGTCGGTGGTCGATCAATCGGAGCATCACTAAAAAAATGTATATATATATATATATATATATATATATATATATATATATATATATATATATATATAAAATATATATATAGGGGCCGTCGTACCGCGATAACTTATTTCGATAATACCGTGGTCGCATGACGATAAAACTATAGGTCTTCTGAGAAAAGTTTGCTCAGGCGAATGGAGCGAACGGGAGGTAGCGGGAACTACAATTCCCATCAGCCCAGGCGTGGCCATCATCCTTTGCGGTCGGTTATGCGATCCAGTAATGCGCACAACCGATTGAAAACCCGCTTACTCCGTAATGATTAATTACTCTTTCCATCTCTTTTCCTTCGCCGCTAATAGCAGCAACTGCCATTTCCGCATTACTGGATCTGTAGCGACAACAGACCGCAAAGGATGATGGCCACGCCTGGGGGAAGCAGGTTCCCGGTGTTCTGCCGTAAGGTAGGGTTCTTTGGAGGGAGCTGGGAGATGCGTCGCCCCGCCCTTTATTTCTTCCACTACATGTCAATCCAAGAACAGGGGACCTGGTCCTGCTCAACAGGACCAGGAGCGTTGCGTGCACATCGTTACCTTGATGGATCGGGGCACCATTCACATGCGGGCTTGAGTTCCTCTGTGACGCTGTAGGACTCTTCTTTGCTATGGTTCAGCTGTCGCATGAGGTGGCTGATCTCATTCCTTGCCTTGATCACGTTCCCTGGGGGAATATTGGGTCCTGACATTCCTTTTACTGTTACTACCAAAGAAAAAGGTAGGTTTTATTGGGGAAAAAAAGAAGACACATCTGTAGTCATTTCAAAGTTTTTTTGCAAATCGGCAGAGGAAAAAAAATATGGGAAAATATAATGGAATCACCATGTACTTTGTAGTTCTAAAATAAACACCTACATCAGATTACATCTGCGAATTAGTCCGCAGTTTAAAAAAAAGATCTTGGTGAGCTGTTACATCAAGCTGACTGACATAAATCATGGCTCCAATACGAGAGATGTCAGTTGAAACAAAGGAGAGAATTATAAAACTTCTTAAAGAAGGCAAATCTCATCATGGAATGTTTCAAAAGATGTTGCTTGTCAGCTTTGTCTAAAATCTGGACCAAGTACATATCAAATGGGAAGGTTGTAAAAGGGAAGCGTACTGACAGACCAAGAGAGACATCAAAGTGTCAAGGAAGAATCTTATAACAATATGAAATTAAATATGAATATGAAAATGCACATTCAATTTTCAATTAAATTTTATTTGTATAGCGCTTTTAACAATTGACATTGTCTCAAAACAGCTTTACACAATCAAAAGAATTATTTAAGTTTGTATGGAATGTGTATGAATCAAAATGATAGTGAAAATGACAATGAAAATGATTCAGATAGTCCCTGGTGAGTAAGCCGAGGGCGACAGTGGCAAGGAAAAACTCCATGAGATGGTAATAGAAAGAAACCTTGAGAGGAACCAGACTCAACAGGGAACCCATCCTCATCTGGGTGAAACAGATAGCAGGAAATGATCTGCATTTATACAGTGTTAGGTGGCAGGCAGTTCAGCTATAATAGTTGATGTTAATTGATGTTAAAATGGAGTCCAGTAGTTATTGGAGACTCAGATAGACTTGTAGAAAGTTCCAGTCCTGAACTATCGAATTGTCAAGTCCTCAGAGAAACAGCTGACAACACCAGTCGAGGCCAGAACCATCTTCTAAGTAGATAGAAGCATCCCCAGACACCAGACGCATCCCAAAGAGACACACGGGGCATCCATGCGACGAGACCTCCAACCAGAAGCGGGGCACCAGGATGGGTCAGACAGGTCCGGAGGGCAGAGGGAGTCTGGATCACTGGCAGCTCAGGAATGACGTGTAGCTCGACAGAGAGAGAGAGAGAGAGAGAGAAAGAGTGAAAAGGGGAGACAGGGGGAGAGAGGAAAGAGAAAGAGGGGGAGAAAGAGAAGAGGAGGAGAGATGGCAATTAGGTATGGTCACAGTCACGTAATGTATAATGTGAATGTATATTTACTGTAGAGTGCAAGCAGGGACTCCGGCAGGACTAACTATGACAGCATAACTAAAAGGGAGAGCCAGAAGGAAACACAAACATCAGGGCTCCCTGAGATGTAAAGCAAACAATCACCTCACCGTCAACAAACCTGAGTGAACAAATGAGAGTGAGGAAGACAGCATCTAAACATACCAGTTCACCATAATACTCTACGTCCATGAGTCCCCCAGATCTGCTCCTTTACCTATGGCAAATCTATTTATAAAAATGCTTGGCTAAATAAAAAGGTTTTTAGCCTAGACTTAAACACTGAGACTGTGTCTGAGTCCCGAACACTATTTGGAAGACTATTCCATAATTTTGGGGCTTTGTAAGAAAAAGCTCTGCCCCAGCTGTAGTTTTCATAATACGCGGTACTGACAAGCAGTCTGCATCCTTTGATCGAAGTAGGCGTGGCGGATCATAAGAGACTAGCAGTTCGCTCAGATACTGCGGCGCGAGACCATTTAATGCTTTATATGTCAAGAGTAGTATTTTAAAATCAATGCGAAATTTCACAGGGAGCCAATGTAGTGAAGATAGGATAGGGGTGATGTGCTCATATCTTCTGGTTCTAGTGAGGACTCTCGCTGCTGCATTCTGGAATAGCTGAAGCTTGTTTATGCACCTAACAGAACAACCAGACAGTAAGGCATTACAATAGTCCAACCTAGAAGTGATAAAAGCATGAACTAGTTTTTCTGCATCGTTTAGCGACAATATATTTCTTATCTTGGCAATATTTCTGAGGTGAAAGAATGCTATCCTGGTGATATTATCTACATGTGCTTCAAATGAAAGGCTGGAATCTATAATCACTCCAAGATCTTTTACTGTTGCACTTGATGGAACAGAAAGGCCATCTAAAGTTACGGTGTGATCTAAGATTTTACTTCTAGCTGTATGCGGTCCTATGACTAGAATTTCTGTCTTATCCGGATTAAGCAGAAGGAAGTTAATTAGCATCCAATTTCTTATGTCCTGCACACATTGCTCAACTTTAGTAAGATGTTTTTTCTCAGGTTTTGTTGAGACGTATAGCTGTGTGTCGTCAGCATAACAATGAAATCTAATACCATGCTTACGGATTATGTTGCCCAGAGGAAGCATGTAAAGGGAAAAAAGCAGTGGGTGTTACGACCCCCGGTCTAGGGTCCAGGGACGCAATAACGAAAATAATACATTTATAATAAACAAATAAACCTTGCAACCAAGATTTCAGTGCGTGGGTTTTTATTTTTAGTCTTACACACGCACAATACAGGAAGCTCTGGGCTTCAGGATTGGGCCAAGGCCAAAACAATAAACAAACCCCCCCCCCCTCTATCTCCACCCTCAAGCTAACTACCAAAGAAAAGAATAGAAATCAAAATACAAAAACTAAACTAACTACCCAACTATTCAACAAAAACACAGGAGAAAACGGGGGACAACAAAAATGGCGCCCAACCCCTACTGCTTCCTTATAACTATATACAAACAAAATAACTAACACTATATATATGGAAGGAACACTTCCATCCACGCTTACACAAAGAAAAGGGAAAGAAAAAAAAAAAACACCAAAACCAAAAAGGGAAGGAGAGAGCGCAGGGCGTGACACACAGGCTCTCTCTCCAACCAAACAAACAAACAATACACACACACAGTCAATCAAACAATCACACAATCACAGTCCAACAATTCACCAATCCAACAATCCACCAATCACAGAGCACGGAAGTCACACACAAGGCATAAGTCGCGCGCCTCCTGCTTTCACCCGCCAGCTTAAAAGGACGCGCAGATCCACGACCAGCCAATCGCGGCGCACGTCACGGCACGTTCCATCGGGGCGGGGCTTCCTGTGTGAAGGAGAGCGAGAGAAAGGGGGGAGAGATCGCGCATGCGCCGTCACCCGCCGTCGCGCATGCGCACATATGTGCACTACACACACACACATACACCTGCACGTAACAGTGGGCCTAAAACTGAACCCTGCGGAACGCCAAACTCCACTAGAGAACACACAGAATAATCACCATTTAAGTCTACATACTGATAACGATCGGTCAAATAGGATCTGAGCCAGGAGAGGGCTGTACCCTTAATTCCTACTACATTTTCTAATCTGTGAAGAAGAATAGCATGATCAATGGTGTCAAAAGCTGCACTGAGGTCGAGTAATACAAGCATAGTTACACAACCCTGATCAGAGGCCAATAGGAGGTCATTTACTACTTTAACGAGTGCTGTTTCTGTGCTGTGATGAGGCCTAAATCCTGACTGATACAGTTCATGTATGCCATTTCTATGTAGATCTTTTCCAGAATCTTAGAGATAAAGGGGAGGTTTGATATTGGCCTGTAATTGGACAGCTGACAGGGGTCGAGGTCAGGTTTCTTAATTATTGGTTTGATAACTGCTAATTTAAAAGATTTTGGAACATAACCAATGCTGAGTGAGGAATTAATTATTCTCAACAGCGGTTCTGTTATTACTGGTACTATCTGTTTAAGAAAATGTGTCGGTATAGGATCTAATATACAGGTTGATGAATTTGCAGAAGAGATGAGTGAAATTAGTTCATTCTCTTTAAGGGGAGTAAAGTATTCTAGGTTTGAATCTGACATGGCTAGGTTAACATCTATCAATTACATTCGTTTCAAACATCGGTTTCAAAGCCTCAATTTTATGCCTGATATTTACAATTTTATTATTTAAAAAGTTCATGAAGTCCTCACTATTGCATGATGTTGTGGAGATTTCCGCAGTGGTCTTATTTCTGGTTAATTTGGCTACGGTATTAAATAAAAATCTAGGATTATTTTTATTTTCTTCTATATGAGTGGAGAGATACGTTGATCTAGCTACACTAAGAGCTTTTCTATAGTTCAGGATGCTCTCTTTCCATGCTATTTGAAATACTAACAATTTAGTTTGACGCCATTTACGCTCTAATTTCCGAGCAGTCTGTTTTAAAGTGCGCTTATCTCTAATAATTTTTCTTTTAGCTGGAGCTACATTATCTAATTCAATTCAATTCAATTTTATTTATATAGCGCTTTTAACAATGGTCATTGTCTCAAAGCAGCTTCACAAAAATTTAAGAAATTTAACAAAAAAAAAAAAAAAAAAAATTATATATATATAGAATAATTATATATAAAGTAATAAATAAATAAATAAAATTATAATAGAAAATAAATAAAAACAAATAATAATAATTATAGAAAAGAAAATAATTGGAAGTGTGGATGTGTGAGAAAAATGTGCAGATAATAATGAGATGAATGAATGAAATGTCTCTGATGAGCAAGCCAAGGGTGACGGCGACGGTGGCAAGGAAAAACTCCCTGAGATGGCATTAGGAAGAAACCTTGAGAGGAACCAGACTCAACAGGGAACCCATCCTCATTTGGGCGATAACAGATAGAAATGATATAACATCTTGTGTGTTGTGCAGGTGAAAATTCAATATGACAGAAATTATTTAAATTGTCATGAAGACCAGTTCAGCATAGGGACGAGTCAGTAGGTGCAGAGGGCAGATGAGGTCTGGATCACTGGAAGCACAGGAGCAGCATGTGTAGCTCCAACCATCATAAAGCTGAATCCAGTTGGAGCTGGTCCTTCTCTGGATGCCTCAGGAACCTCGCAGGGTCGGCCTTTGTCTACTGAAGCTGGCAAAATCTCCCGATGCCTCGGGATGGGTAGAGAAATACAGAACAGATGGGGAGAATTAGCGTAGTTGCCATTCGGTATAGGTGTACTGGAGTATGAGTACTGGGATGAGTTATGTGTATGCCAGATTAAAAAGATGCGTCTTGAGTCTACTTTTGAACTGAGAAACCGTGTCTGCTCCCCGAACACTGTCTGGAAGGCTATTCCAAAGCTTTGGAGCTAAATATGAAAAAGCCCTACCCCCTTTTGTAGATTTTGAAATTCTGGGAACTACCAGAAGTCCGGAGCTTTGTGATCTTAAGGCGCATGGTGGATTGTAGCGCATCAGAAGACTGGTTAGGTATGTGGGAGCTAAACCATTTAAAGCCTTGTATGTAAGTAATACTATTTTGTAATTTATTCTAAACTGAACAGGTAGCCAGTGCAGGGATGATAATATTGGGGTTATATGATCATATTTTCTGGATCTAGTGAGAACCCTGGCAGCTGCATTTTGGATTAACTGAAGCTTGTTTATTGAGGATGCAGGACAACCACCTAGTAATGCATTACAATAGTCCAGTCTGGAGGTCATGAATGCATGAACTAGTTTTTCTGCATCAGATACGGATAAGATGTTCCTAAGTTTAGCAATATTTCGAAGATGGAAAAAGGCTGTTTTTGTGATATTTGAAATGTGATTTTCAAAAGACAAGTTACTGTCTAATATTACTCCCAGATCTTTTACTGCTGAGCTGGTAATAACAGTACATCCTTCTAAGCGCAAGCTGAATTGTGAAAGCTGTTGTGTGCTGGTTTTTGGGCCAATAAGTAATATCTCTGTCTTATCTGAATTTAGTAAAAGAAAGTTATTGGTCATCCAATCTTTTATGTCCTGGACACACTCAGTTAATCTAGACAACTTAGGTATTTCGTCTGGTTTAGTTGAGATATATAATTGGGTATCATCAGCATAACAATGGAAACTAATCCCATGTCTTCTAATGATGTTACCCAAGGGAAGCATGTATATTGAGAACAACAGAGGTCCTAAAACTGATCTAAGGTACAACGAAATGTCGACGCTAAATATTCAGTCGCCTGATCGAGTTCTGTGGGGTCAGATGGTGATATAATCGAAGTTGGTAACTCTGGGAGATTACTGATAAAACTCTGTGTGGTAGTTGATGTGAATGTACGTTTAATACGGTAGCGCGGTGCTGTGCGTACATTATCACTGTGACACACTTGAATGGAGACAAGATAGTGATCGGAGATAATTTCAGACAGTGGAATTGTGAATACATTTCTTATACTTAATCTGAAAAATATTATTAAGTCTAAAGTGTGACCTGCTTTATGAGTGGGTCCTACAACACACTGATTTACGCCTACGGAGTCCAGTATGGACATAAATGCTATTCAGAGGGTCTTCTGTATTCTCAAAATGAATATTAAAATCTCCGGCAATTAACGCTTTGTCTACAGAAACGACTAGGTTTGAGATGAAACCTGCAAATTCACTAAGAAATTCAGAATACGGCCCTGAAGGTCTGTAAATTATAATTAGTGGAATCGACTGAGCTGACTTAAATTTAAATTTGTTAAATTTAAAGTTAAATTTGTGTCCGTGTTCTTTTACGATAGACAGATTATCATTATGAATAACTGCGACGCCTCCTCCTCTACTAGTTAACCGAGGCTGGTGTATGTAGCTGTATCCAGGAGGACTAGCTTCATTTAGAGCTACATACTCGTCCTGTTTAACCCATGTTTCAGTTAAACGGAGTATATCAAACGCCTGATCTGTGATAATTTCATTAACAATAACCGCTTTAGATGCGAGAGATCTAATATTTAACAGTCCTAGCTTCTGATCAGAGGTGCCGGCTGCGCATTCAGTGTGATCCGAGTTTGTGGTCTTTATGTTAATTAGATTATTGAAACAGACTTTCTGAGTCTTTCTACATTTTTGCTTAAATCGATTTCACATCAAAGAGAAATTAACAAATCGGCAGAAACTGGGGTCAATGTCAAGTAAATTTGATTTACATACAGAAAAAACAAACAAAAACCACGATTAACCATATATAAATGTCTCTTGATTAACAAAATTTTTCTAACTAATTCCCTTGATGTCGTCAATGATAATGATAATAAATATATTAATGTTTTTTCGAGCTCCTTTTTTGTTTTTTTGGTTGACAGCTGACTGCACACCAAAAAAATATGACAGCACACAGAAGCAGACAGGATTTTTGATTTGGCTTTTTATTTTATAAATACAGAGGCCAAAAATAGGACGAAAAAAAAGGACAACTAGACATTGAGTATTTTACGACCTACAGGCTTCCAGACTTTTTAAAAAAATAAATAGCATAAAGGTTAAAAAAAAAAAATATATATATATATATATATACACACATGTAATATCTTAATTTTTGATGTCAAAAGGGATTTGCGGCTGGCTCCGTTTTTTTTCCCGTGGGAAACGGGTCCAAATGGCTCTTTGATTGCTTGTATGATCTAAAGATGTGAAGCTGTGCTGTTGCCAAAAATCCACAGTTGAAGTAAATCTATATCTCATTATGTGGCTTTTACATACAGTGGTTCCTTGATCTAATAATGACCTTAATGCTGTGAAAAATCAGTTACTCAGCAGGTGGTCTTAGGACTAGGCACTGTATTAATTTGGTAAGAAAGGTCAGCTGGGTATCTGGATGAGACCAATTATGAACGTTGGTAAAGAACCATACAAACTTCATAAGCTGGAGGGGGGGGGGGGGTTTCTAATGTAGTAAAGACAAGCGGATATACAGTGGTGTGAAAAACTATTTGCCCCCCTCCTGATTTCTTATTCTTTTGCATGTTTGTCACACAAAATGTTTCTGATCATCAAACACATTTAACTATTAGTCAAAGATAACACAAGTAAACACAAAATGCAGTTTTTAAATGAGGGGTTTATTATTTAGGGGTTGAAAAAAAAAAATCCAAACCTACATGGCCCTGTGTGAAAAAGTAATTGCCCCTGAACCTAATAACTGGTTGGGCCACACTTAGCAGCAATAACTGCAATCAAGCGTTTGCAATAACTTACGAGTCTTTTACAGCGCTCTGGAGGAATTTTGGCCCACTCATCTTTGCAGAATTGTTGTAATTAAGCTTTATTTGAGGGTTTTCTAGCATGAACCGCCTTTTTAAGGTCATGCCACAACATCTCAATAGGATTCAGGTCAGGACTTTGACTAGGCCACTCCAAAGTCTTCATTTTGTTTTTCTTCAGCCATTCAGAGGTGGATTTGCTGGTGTGTTTTGGGTCATGGTCCTGCTGCAGCACCCAAGATCGCTTCAGCTTGAGTTGAACAGATGGCCGGACATTCTCCTTCAGGATTTTTTGGTAGACAGTAGAATTCATGGTTCCATCCATCACAGCAAGCCTTCCAGGTCCTGAAGCAGCAAAACAACCCCAGACCATCACACTACCACCCCCATATTTTACTGTTGGTATAATGTTCTTTTTCTGAAATGCTGTTACTTTTACGCCAGATGTAACGGGACACGCACCTTCCAAAAAGTTCAACTTTTGTCCACAAGGTATTTTCCCAAAAGTCTTGGCAATCATTGAGATGTTTTTTAGCAAAATTGAGACGAGCCTTAATGTTCTTTTTGCTTAAAAGTGGTTTGCTCCTTGGAAATCTGCCATGCAGGCCGTTTTTGCCCAGTCTCTTTCTTATGGTGGAGTCGTGAACACTGACCTTAATTGAGGCAAGTGAGGCCTGCAGTTCTTTAGATGTTGTCCTGGGGTCTTTTGTGGCCTCTCGGATGAGTTGTCTCTGCACTCTTGGGGTAATTTTGGTTGGCCGGCCACTCCTGGGAAGGTTCACCACTGTTCCATGTTTTTGCCATTTGTGGATAATGGCTCTCACTGTGGTTCGCTGGAGTCCCAAAGCTTTAGAAATGGCTTTATAACCTTTACCAGACTGATAGATCTCAATTACTTTTGTTCTCATTTGTTCCTGAATGTCTTTGGATCTTGGCATGATGTCTAGCTTTTGAGGTGCTTTTGGTCTACTTCTCTGTGTCAGGTAGCTCCTATTTAAGTGATTTCTTGATTGAAACAGGTGTGGCAGTAATCAGGCCTGGGGGTGACTACAGAAATTGAACTCAGGTGTGATAAACCACAGTTAAGTTATTTTTTAACAAGGGGGGCAATCACTTTTCACACAGGGCCATGTAGATTTGGAGTTTTTTTTCTCCCTTAATAACGTTAAACCTTCATTTAAAAACTGCATTTTGTGTTCAATTATGTTAACTTTGACTAATAGTTAACGGTTTTTGATGACCAGAAACATTTAGGTGTGACAAACATGCAAAAGAATAAGAAATCAGGAAGGGGGCAAATAGTTTTTCACACCACTGTAAATCTCAAACTAGTTGTTTTTAATTGAAGGAACACTTTTGCTTGAAATCAGAGTGGTCGGCTAATATCGTGTGACGCTTAGCACCGAATAGCCGAGGGGAAAAAAAAAAAAGCTCAGAGCCAAGTATAACATTTAGCACAAAACCTTTATCGGCCTCTTTCAGCATCAAAAAAATTATAATACAAAACATAGTAAAAGTAAAGAAAAGGGTAAAAGAATAGAGCGTTTCGGGCGTTCTCTCCACAGCTCCGCAGCGTACACACTGGGGGAGGGGCGGAAACTCTTAAAAGGGAAACATACATACATAATGTGGTATACAATATAGTACAATGGCCAAGGGTTTACTCATTAGAATTTGATGGCATTTCTCTTTCATCTTGGTCTGCATCACTGGCATCTGTTTTGTCCGTCTCCATCGTTCTTGTGAATTTAGCGTGTTTGTTCTCGCCGACCATCAGTCTAGTGGTTTCCAGAGTGCAATTTTTTTTTTCTTTTTCATTTTCATTCATTTATTTTTTTTTAACTCAGTAGGCAATATGATTTCAAATGTAGCGAAGTATAAAACTTCAAACAAAACATACTTAAGTAAAAGTAAAATACATTTTAAAAACTACTTAAAAAAATTAGAAGTACACAAAAAAAAAACTACTCAATGACAGTAACGCAAGTAAATGTAATTCGCTACTTTCCAACTCTGCCCATTCGCTAGATCCCAAAATGTACAAAGTTTACACTTTAAGAAGATTTTGTTGTGAAATGTCTTGGGCACTGAATACAAATACATATAGTAGGATTGCAATAAAACCCTTCAGTTATTATGCATACTGTAGGAAAAGCATTTTGTCACTGTAAGGATTTACCATTTTATATTTATTAAATATGTAATAATTTTTATAATGCAGAGTTTCTCCATTACATGCAACAGCTCATGGAATGATACAGAACAGAAACATTTACTTGTACAACCTTAAAAATAACGTCTAAAGTCTAAATTATATTTTTATTTGAGGATAATTTCTTATGAATTACATGTTTTTAAAATCTCCTTTAGTTGCATGCTGGATATACCATAAATGATTTACAGGTGATTTGCAGTACCTTCCAAAAGAATTACACTCAAATTCTGCTTCTATTTGTTTTTAATTTGGTGAACATGTTTGGGGTTGAAATTAAATACAAAGAGTTAATTTCCTGATAAACATTTAGATGCATGTTAAATAACTTGGCCTGGCACCTATTGTTTGAACACACTGTTTAAAACCAGAGAATCTTGAATCTAGAATATCCTAAAAAAAATAATAAAAGCACTGATGGTGTACAACAGAGAGCAGGTATTGACAGTGCGATTGCAGTAAGGAAAACCCCCCAAAAATTTTTTTAAATCTCCAATGGCAGAGATGAAGGCATCATATACCACTGTGTTAAAGAGAGTCCTAGAGCGCAAAATAGAAGCCAATATCACAAGCAGCAATAAGAATAAGAAGAGCAAAGGGGACAACACAAAACACAAAAGATCTGAAACCAAGACTAACATCTAGAAAAATGAGAGGAAGGCCAAACTGTAAAGTAAGAAAAAGCTCTGCACATGATTTTAAAATATAGCATCAGTCAAGAATGATGCAGTTATTGTCATGGCTTAAGCTTGCATAGCTGCTCCTGAAATTGGTTTACTCTTCTTTATTATTGATGTAACTTATGATGGTAGCAGCAGAACTAATTCAGAAGTCTAGAAACATTTTGTCTGCTAATTTACAGAGAAATGCATCCATTCGAATTAAGAGGAACTTCAACATGCAACAAGACAATCACCCAAAGATATACTGCAAACAAAATAAGAGAATGTATCAGGAAGGAAAAAAACTTTAAAGACTTGGATAGTCTAAAACCTGACCATAACTTCATTGGGCATGCATCCTGAAGAAAGAAACCCAAAGATGACAGAAAATCTTTGCATACTTCTCTGTTTAATGCTTTTTTTTAGGCTTGTATCACAGCTTCCTTCAGTTGTTTGTTTTATGATGTTTCTTTCTTTAATGGAGCATATTTTAATCGATCTGTTTTTGTTCATAAACAAAACTGGGTAATCTGACATGGTATTTTAAATAGTTTTAAATAACAGGAAGTTGAAGCTGAGTTTTCTCTCTAATTTAGTCATGTTCAATTCCTCCACGTCACTAGGGGGCTCCCACATTAAGGCTACTACCACTCAGCTGGGAGGGCCGAAGACCAAACCACGTGACGCCAGCCGACCGCATCTTTTTCAAACTGCTCGTTCACTGCTCGTTGGGGGAAGCGTAACACACTTGGCGGACAGCGCCATCTGCTCCTAACGCTTGCATGAGCTCAGAGACGCCCCTGATTGGCTGTAGAGCCGTGATTAATGTGAGAGCACCTCTCATCCTTCCCCTCTGATAGAGCTCAGCCAATCAGTCCTCTCTAGGCCTCCAGCTGCAAGAGGGTACAGCATCACCGGGGAATCGAACTCGCGATCTGCGCCACTCTGAGGCCATCTAAAATTCCAGTATCAGTGTGGAATCAGAATATTCTTGACATCTTGCTTTTCATCTTTACTAGATATCCTGCATACATCCATGTTTGAGTTGATAATCACATTAAAAAGGGATCTTAAACTGGGTAAAGCGGCAAGACGAATTTAATTTTTGTCAGCTTATTGTTTTGTTTAAAACAGCCACAATATTCAAAATAACTGCAGTTCCATAACATATTGCAAGTATATATATTAAATTACACCATGCATCCTATTAAAACTGAATTTGCCAATGGTTTCAAACTCATTTTTTAATCTCTCACATCGGTAAGCATAAACTGGGGCTGACAATACCACTGGAATTATATGTATTTATACTATATATTTTCACATATATGAAAAATCTTTAAAGAAAAACATTTTTTTAATGAATCTATTTGGCTTGAAAACTGAGACAATAATATGCACTTCCTTTAGAAAAGCTTTAAGAAAAATAACTGTTGGATTAAATTTCTTACCCCATAAAAGTTTATTTAAATCAAGTTGTACTGAGTGACTACTGCAGGTTTTTTTTTTTTTTTGAGAGTAACGGCAGGCTGAACAAGAAGTGAACATGAAATATGAGGTGGAATTTTGATAGGCAGTTCTTGGTGCACCTCCTTGAAGTAGGACCTCTAGTCAATGTATTGTGAAAGCCAGCGAAATCCCTCCCCATATCCCTGTCTCTTTAGAACGCTGCACATGAACACTTCCAGTGGTCTGGTATTTAGTTCTTTCAGAGGAATATTGCCCTAGAAAAAGAGCAAACAACATCTAATAGACAGGGTATTTTAACTTTCATTTTGGCAGTTACTTGCAGGGAAACTTGAGAAATTTAAGTGGCAAATTTAGGTGATATTTCATGTATTCAGATTGCTTACTATCTTAGCCTAGGATTTACAAAGTCTTTATAAAAAAAAATTGATATTTAAAAAAAGAATCCACATTAAAAACATGATAAAATATGTGCAGAAATGAGGCTCATCTTACCTTGCCAGTTGTCTGGCCATATAACCCAAACAGTTCACGAAGTCTCTCCTCACTTATGGCCTCTGGCTTATCGATCTTGTTACCAAGAATCAAAATAGGCACATTTCCAATAGTTTCATCTGTCATTAGCGCCTGTTATTGAAATGCACAATAAAATAAAATGTTATTTGTATATAATTAAATGTATAATAAAATATATATTTATATAATTAAACCATGATCTTAAGTTTTATCAAATATAAGCAATACAAAACAATTTTCTCTCACATAACCACTGAAACTAATAATGTACATCTAAAATAACTGTTAGTTTGGTGGTTCAAATGTTCCATCATTTTCAAATTCCTCTTTTGTCAGTGGACATCAGGGGACAAAAGGCTTTATCTTCATAGATGAAAATGTGGTGTCAGCAGCTAAAAGGCATGTCATGGAAAAGGTCCTACAGTGGTCACCTAATCGGAGCGTTCGTTTTACCGTCGCCGCGCTCGGCGACAGCATTTAGGGTTTCTGCATTTGCTGGCTTTTACCACTGAGTGGCGCTATATAACTACAGACTGACGCCTCATGCCCTAGTTCATTCTCTGCCGGATTCATGAGACGCGCTACTTTAGAACTGCACGTAACATCAAGTGAAACACTGTAGTTGACCGAATTCATAATCACAGTACTAAAATTACAGTACAAATGTAGAATTAAATTTTATTCAATATTAACTGAAATAAATGACTATATTTCTGTCATTCCCCACTTAAGGGGTGGGAGAATTTTCAAGCCCCACTTGTCAAACTAAATGATAATGAAATCGGCCAAGTTCACTATTTATTGAAATATAAATTTCTAAACCAATAAGATCAAATAACACCAAGTTATTATTATAACAGGTTTACTTCATCACTTATCTAGAGCTTGCTTTCAAAGAAGTCGAGTGGCTTATTAACGTGACTGGGGTGTGTTGTCTCTAAGTGTCAGAGTGGTGCAGCGATTAGAGCGCTTGGCCAGAGATCCACAAAGCGCCGGTTCGAATCCTGGGTGATGCTGTTTTAAAATTGTTTTATTTTAATTATAGCAAAATTAAAATAAAACAAAATGTTTTAAGTGCGCTTAAGGTAGAGTCTTATAAAGGCTATGTAGTCTTATATAGTTTTATTATATATTTTTTGCACATTGATCCTAGAGTCCTCATCTGTTACATTTTTGAGGACAATAGTTTTTTTTCAGCCTGTCACGGCGTGCGCCCAAATCAATATTGCTCCTCGCTCACTAGTTAGGCATCCTCCCCTTCAGATATGCGAAGGAGCAGGGCCGCCGAATTGGCCATGGCTGGTGAGCTAGCCTTGGCTTTTTTTTATCCTTGGCTGGCAAGCTATCCGGGTTTGCACCCCGCGCTACAAAATACTCTGGGTTTGTTGGGTTACAGGGGATTTTTTCTACGCAGTTTGATTGCGACGCGCGCGCAACAACGCGGAAGTGCAGCATGCAAGCGGGGCAAATGGAAAAAAGGGGAAAAAAAGAAGCGAGAGATGGGAGACGCCGGTCCAGTCATAGCAGAGCCAACGCAAGCGGACGTAGGCAGGAGCTGCTGTGCGCGGATGGCCGTCACACTCACACCGCGTAGTAAAATTCATTGTAACCCAACAAACCACAAGTATTTTATAGCACGTGGTGCAAGCCCGGGATCATTAGCAAGGATAGCTCACCAGCCGTGCCTAATTCCGTCATGTCATGTGGGCCAGGGGCGGACTGGGACCAAAAAGTGGCCCACAGTAGCCCACATCATAATACATTGGCTCATTAATGCAGAGAAATTTCTGCACACCAGTTACTAGTATAAAATAACAATACAAGAAAACAAAGGAAAGGACATCAAGATGAACATATAAAACTGAAAGACAATATAAAAAAAAAATGGAAATAAAACTGAACAGGTAAGCTGAAATAAAATCAGTAGCAGCATTAGCTCACGCTAGTAAACTAGTTACTTATTTTAATGCTAATTACTTTAGTTAATGCTGCTACTGATTTTATTCCAGCTTACCTGTTTAGGTTGATTGTGCTTCTTTTCACTTGGCTCTGATAGATCAATGCCAGACAACACTCAAATGCAAATTATTCACCCTCCCCAGGTGTAAATCTGCTGTTCTCACCTACAGTGGGTGCACAGGCAGTATGCGACTTCTACCGTCGCCAGTGTATGGCGTGTATGGCGTCAGCATTTGGGTTTGTGCGTTTGCTGGCCTTTACCACTGAGTGGCGCTATATAACTATAGACTGACGCCTCAGGCATCAGTTCGTTCTCTCCAGGCTTAATGAGGCGCAGGTCGTCCACAGCTGCACGTCGTTGCAGATAAAATAAAGTGAAACATTGTAAATAAACGAATTCATAATCACAGTAGTAACATTACAGTACAAATTTATAATTAAAATTAAATTCAGTTTTTTAGGATCGAATTTAAGAATCGTAAACGTTGTAAACTGTGTAATTACAGTAGAAAGGCTACACGTGTAGGGTCTTGTGTCATCTTATATTTTGTGTTCCTTAAATTTGTAGCTTTTATAAGACTCTACTTTTATTTAGGTGCACACACAATGACGAAAAAACTGTATGATTTTGTTAAATAAATAAAGTAAACGGGGTTCTGTATTGATTTTGGTGAACTTGAGCGCGTCAGAAAATGAACCCAAACTCCGTGTATACTCGCCGCACAGACGTGAAAAATATATACTTATAGAAAGAGAAATATCTGCTTTAATATAAACTAATGAAAAAAAATATTAGATTATGTAATTCGTATGAGAAGTGAATTACTGTATAGGCGCGCTCACTGACGACGAGATGACATGATCAGCACAGCCGTAACCAAAGGAATCACTAACTTATCAATGAATTATTAAAATGGTCAGAGTGAGTTTCCTGGCTGTTTTAACAAATATTTGAAGTAGATAACAGTAGCCCACATTTATAAAAGCATTTTTATTTATATAAAACTATAAATAAAAATAATAATAATAATCCGCCATTTATTATTAGGTGTGCCCGCTGCCAAAGTTCTTCAGTAACAAACCTATAAAACATGTACATCTGTATGAATAAATTGTTTAAATGTGAACTGTGATTTATGTAAATGACTCAGTTTAGATGTAAGTAAATGCTCCTGTAAATGTGTTTGCTGAAAGAATCTCTCATATCGGCGCGCGCGTTCATCTGACTTTAGATCAAAACTCGGCAAAGTTAAACAGCGCACACATTTAACGTACATTGACTAAAAGGTTTATTCACAACCACGTTTCAGCCATTCACACATGCATTGTGCTGTTGTTTGTACACACTTTCAGTTTTCCCCTTCTACTCTCCTCTTTCATCAAAAATGCTCCCGATATGAGCCGACACGAGCAGATTTGTTTCAGTCAGAATATTTATCAATCATAAAGAGAGGCGACATATACTTGCTGATTAAACACTGCATTTTTAAAGTGAAAGCGCGCGATGTGAGCAGCTTTAATTATTGATAATTAAATCATTATTAAATGGTGGACATAAAAAGCAAAAAGAATAATAATATTATTTTGATTATTATTATCATGTTCTTTTGCTGTTTGAGCGTCTGTGGATTCCAAAATTGACATTTTTACCGTTTTTTAATCACTGAAATGGAAGAGATACTGTACTGTAGAAAGGGGTGTCGCGGTCGTGAAACAAAGGCTCAGCTTTCAGCTCATTCAGTTTCTCTGAATGTATACAGTGGTGTGACAACCAGACTGCTCATTACCGTCGCACTCACCGCCGTGGAAAGCGGCAGCGGCCAAAATAAACCAGGAGCATTTCAAAATAATTCGTGAAATGACCGCCAGGTGGCGCAAATTGACATTTTCCGTCGTCTCGGTTTTTAAATATATTCAGAGCTTAAGTCATAATAAAGTCAAAACAATATGTTGTAGCAAAGTAATACTACAATTATGATAATTTACACATCCAACAAACATGAAAAATATCCACATAATGATGAGTTAAAAAGCATTGGTTAATTTTCCTTTAGACAGACTGTTTGTATCTGATTATTTGTATTATTAAAGAACAACAGCACAAACAACAAAACAAGGGCTTGTAAGAAACATTTTTATTATTTTGACAAGAGTTAAATTTGTAACAGTAAAAAGCATCCCAATTAAAATATATAAATAACTAAAAACAAATTGAGCAAACTATCAGAATAAAAAAAAAAAAAATAGAATGAATCATTATTAAAGAAAATTATGATGACCAGCTCTCACCTCTACATTCAGATAAACTACAAATAACTGTAAATAGCACCCCTCCCTATTCACAGGCCTCTTCTTACTTACTTCTTACTACTTACTGTTCTTTACAGATTTTCCTTATCAAAATATGCGTTAGATAGTTTTTTTATCACTCTATACACAATACTTTGCTATTTTTATAGATGTTGAGCATCGTGAGCAAGCCCGAGATCAAATTAACGTTAATTATTGCCAGCCAGCACGAATAGGCGGCTCACGAGTAACGATAGTAGACTACTATCGTTACTTGCTCACATGATCTCGGGCTTGCTCCACATTATAAAAGCAAGGCACTACTAGCAAAGCCGCCACTGTATACAGTATAACCACAATGAGTCCCGTAACCGGCTTATACAACTGAAAAGAATAAAATCAATAGCACTGTTACAGCTTCTGAATGGCGCAGCGGTTAGAGAGCTTGCTCAGAGACCATGAGGTTGCCGGTTTGAATCCAGCGGGATGCTGTTTAAATTTTTTTTTATTTTAATTATAGCTAAATTAAATGAAAACAAAATAAAATGTTTTATTTTAATTTTGCTCAGCATACTATAGAAAAAACAGCAAACTCGCACGCTACCAGTAAAGCAGCTGCCACTGATATGTCCGTCGGTCATCGGTCTCAACGCGACAACTGTATACGCCAGCCACTGGACTCCTCACGGTTAAATACGTTGGTCACATGACAGCTGTATAAGCCGGTTACGGGACTCATTATGGTTGTATATCGTGCTCTGAATAATAAATGTTCTGTTATGTCTTCAATCATTGTAATTTTAAATTTTTTTGTTTGTTTGCTATTTTTTCTATAGTATGCTGCGCAAAATTAAAATAAAACATTTTATTTTGTTTTATTTTAATTTTGCTATAATCACCCGGGATTCGAACCAGCGCTTTGTGGATCTCTGGCCGAGCGCTCTAACCGCTGCACCACTCGGACACTTGTGGCGCTTTTCCACTGCATAGTACGGCACGACACGGTTAAGTTCAACTCACATTTGGGGGCTTTTCCACTGGGAACAGTACATGGTACCTGGTCCTTTCTTTAGTACCACCTCAGCCAAGGTTCCAAGCGCGCCGAACCGTTACCAAAACGTGACGTGTAAACTCTGCTGGTCACTGATTGGCCGGAGAAAATCGTCATTACCGCGTCACCGAACTTGCGACACGAGACAACAGAACCGCTATATTTAGAACAGCCAGAGAAGGATCGGATGCACCTTTTTGTATTAACCAAAAATTTTCTTTGGCTGCCATCAGCCTCTTTTGAAACAAACTCCTTCGTCTTGCTGTTAAAAACATCCACATGCCGAGAATGAAGAACACCATGCCATCGATATGCTCCATTGTTGTGTGTTTGTTTGTGGCGCGTTTACGCTGACGTCACGGCAGTAGCGGCGCTGCAACTAAAACGACACGTGAGTAATCCCGCCCACTCTAAAGCGTTACTAAACTGCAGTGGAAGCGCAAACCGAGCCAAACTGCGCCGAACCGAAGTGACTGAACGGTGTCGTGCCGTCCTATGCGGTGGAAAAGAGGCATTAGAGACAACATACCCCAGTCACGTTAATAAGCCACTCGACTTCTTTGAAAGCAAGCTCTAGATAAGTGACGAAGTAAGCCTGTTATAATAATAACTTGGTGTTATTTGATCTTATTGGTTTAGAAATTTATATTTCAATAAATAGTAAACTTGGTCGATTTCGTTATCATTTTGTTTGACGAGTGGGCCTTGAAAATTCTCCCACCCCCTTAAGTGGGGAATGACAGAAATATGGTCATTTATTTCAGTTAATAAATCTACTATAATTTTTTTACTCATTATTGTACAGTACACATCAATAGCTCTGGTTCAGATTTTTCATGTTTGTTGTGGAAATTACCATCACTGTTGTATTTACCGCGATGAATGAAAATGTCACTTTGTGCCACCTGGCAGCCATAAATCAGCTTTCGCCTTTAAACGGCGGTGAGCGCGACGGTAATAACCATTCCGATTGAGTAACCATTGTAGGCAATTACGAAATACCCAAGTTGTCTAGATTAACTGAGTGTGTCCAGGACATAAAAGATTGGATGACCAATAACTTTCTTTTATTAAATTCAGATAAGACTTTTACTTATTACTTATTGGCCCAAAAACCAGCACAGCTTTCACAATTCAGCTTGCGCTTAGAAGGATGTACTGTTATTACCAGCTCAGCAGTAAAAGATCTGGGAGTAATATTAGACAGTAACTTGTCTTTTGAAAATCACATTTCAAATATCACAAAAACAGCCTTTTTCCATCTTCGAAATATTGCTAAACTTAGGAACATCTTATCCGTATCTGATGCAGAAAAACTAGTTCACGCATTCATGACCTCCAGACTGGACTATTGTAATGCATTACTAGGTGGTTGTCCTGCATCCTCAATAAACAAGCTTCAGTTAATCCAAAATGCAGCTGCCAGGGTTCTCACTAGATCCAGAAAATATGATCATATAACCCCAATATTATCATCCCTGCACTGGCTACCTGTTCAGTTTAGAATAAATTACAAAATAGTATTACTTACATACAAGGCTTTAAATGGTTTAGCTCCCACATACCTAACCAGTCTTCTGATGCGCTACAATCCACCATGCGCCTTAAGATCACAAAGCTCCGGACTTCTGGTAGTTCCCAGAATTTCAAAATCTACAAAAGGGGGTAGGGCTTTTTCATATTTAGCTCCAAAGCTTTGGAATAGCCTTCCAGACAGTGTTCGGGGAGCAGACACGGTTTCTCAGTTCAAAAGTAGACTCAAGACGCATCTTTTTAATCTGGCATACACATAACTCATCCCAGTACTCATACTCCAGTACACCTATACCGAATGGCAACTACGCTAATTCTCCCCATCTGTTCTGTATTTCTCTACCCATCCCGAGGCATCGGGAGATTTTGCCAGCTTCAGTAGACAAAGGCCGACCCTGCGAGGTTCCTGAGGCATCCAGAGAAGGACAAGCTCCAGCTGGATTCAGCTTTATGATGGTTGGAGCTACACATGCTGCTCCTGTGCTTCCAGTGATCCAGACCTCATCTGCCCTCTGCACCTACTGACTCATCCCTATGCTGAACTGGTCTTAATTCAATATGACAGAAATTATTTAAATTGACATGTTCACCTGCACAACACACAAGATGTTATATCATTTCTATCTGTTGTTGCCCAAATGAGGATGGGTTCCCTGTTGAGTCTGGTTCCTCTCAAGGTTTCTTCCTAATGCCATCTCAGGGAGTTTTTCCTTGCCACCGTCGCCGTCACCCTTGGCTTGCTCATCAGAGAAATTTAATTCATTCGTCTCATTATCTGCACATTTTTCTCACACATCCACACTTCCAATTATTTTCTTTTCTATAATTATTATTATTATTTGTTTTTATTTATTTATTTTCTATTATTATTATTTTATTTATTTATTTATTTATTATTATTATGATTTGTTAAATTTCTTTAATTTTTGTGAAGCTGCTTTGAGACAATGACCATTGTTAAAAGCGCTATATAAATAAAATTGAATTGAATTGAATCAGAAAGGTGAATGCTGTGGGTACACTTTTTTTTTTTTTTTTGCATGGTGTCCATGAAAATGTAGGGCAGTGATATATGTCACAGCAAGGCAATATTTATGAAATTCCACTTGATTGTTCATTATTATCAATATCACAAAGCATGAGTGCTTAATAGCTAGAGATGTTCCGATACCATTTTTTCCCTCCCGATACCGATTCCGATACTTGGGCTCAGGGTATCGGCCGATACCGAGTACCGATCCGATACCTGGGTGTGTATCTGTACTGTGTGTGTGTGTGTGTATGTATATAATTTCTTTTTTAAGTAAAATACTACTAGCCCTGTGTAACGGGTTCGACCCTAAGTGCACGGGCGACACCATGAAACACGGACACGAGGTCTTACAGGAAAAAGGGTAATTTATTTAGAAAAATGGGTAAGGAAAGGGTTAAAGGCTCTCTGCGGTCTTTTCCACTTCGGCGGCAGGGATGCGAAGGCGGGCTCGACGCGGAAGTGAAGGTGCCGCGGGAGCTCGCGCAGCTCGTTCACGCGCTCCTCTCGCGGAGATCAAAGGCGCCCCCCCTTTTTTAAGTCTCTGGGGCGCATCACATCGTCCCGCTCTTGTGCCACTGTCTCTCATAAAATCCACCGTGTCGCAAAGTCCAGCTTCCCAACAGTCAGACCCCGAGCTACACTCCCCGCTGTGTTTTATAGCGCCGATAGCTCATGGGCCGTTGCCTGATTCTGCGGCCCTGCTACTTCACATACCTAAAGTGGGGGGAGGCTGCCTAACTAGTGAGCGAGGAGCGATATCAATTTGGGCGCTTGACACTCTGTAAGTAAGCTAAGCTAGCAAAGCTAGCGGGCATGAATAGGTTATGTTTAGGAAAATGGTATCGGATTGGTACGTGGACTCAAATACTCGCCGATTCTGATGGCAGCTTTTTTTGTGGTATCGGTAGCATTTCCGATACCAGTATCGGAATCGGAACAACCCTATTAATAGCTCACATTATTATTATGGCAAATATGCAAAAATGGGGGAATGCAACCACTGGGGGCACAATCCAGTGTCTTCTTGTGCCAGTCCCAAGTCTGGATAAATGCAGAGGGTTGTGTCAGGAAGGCCATCCGACATAAAACATTTGCCAAATCAATGATGCGAATCTATATAATTCCCATAATGGATCGGTCGTGGCCTGGGTTAACAACGACTGCCACTGGTGCTGTTGACCTACAGGGTGCCGGTGGAAATTGGGCTACTGTTGGTCGAAGAAGGAGAGGAGGAAGGCGTGTTCGAAAGCAGAGAGAGAAGAGGAAAGGCAAGAGTTTAGGAGTGATAGTAGGGACATTGAACGTTGGGACTATGACAGGGAAAGGAATAGAGTCGGCTGATATGATGCAGAGAAGGAAGGTGGATATACTGTGTGTCCAGGAGACCAGGTGGAAAGGTAGCAAGGCCAGAAGCTTAGGATCAGGGTTCAAGTTGTTTTACCATGGTGCGGATAGGAAAAGAAATGGAGTAGGAGTTATTCTGAAAGAGGAGTTTGTAAGGAATGTTCTAGAGGTGAAGAGAGTATAAGATAGGGTGATGAGTCTGAAACTGGAAATTGATCGGATAATGTTGTTTAGTGGTTATGCCCCACAGGTGGGATGTGAGTTAGAAGAGAAGAAGAAATTCTGGAGTGAGTTAGATGAAGTGATGCAGAGCATCCCCAGAGGTGAGAGAGTGGTGATTGGGGCAGACTTCAATGGACATGTTGGGGAAGGGAACAGAGGCAATGAAAATGTGATGGGCAGGTTTGGGCTTTAGGACAGGAATGTGGACAAGGACAGATGGTGGTGGACTTTGCAAAGAGGATGGAAATGGCAGTAGTAAATACTTTCTTCCAGAAGAAGCAGGAACATAGGTTGACATATAAGAGGAAGAAGCACTCAGGTGGCGTTGTGTCGCAATCTTGTGTCGACGTTGTAATCTGAAAGAGATCAGTGACTGCAAAGTGTTGGTAGGGGAGAGTGTAGCCAGACAACACAGAATGGTGGGGTGTAAAATGACCCTGGTGGTGAGGAAGGTGAAGAGGACAAAGGCAGAGCAGAGGACAAAGTGGTGGAAGCTGAGAAAAGAAGAATGTTTAGTCTTTAGGGAGGAGTTGAGACAAGCTATGGGTGGTCAGGAAGTGCTTTCAGTTGACTGGACAACTACAGCCAATGTGATCAGGGAGACAGGTAGGAGGGTACTTGGTGTATCATCAGGTAAGGGAAAAGTGGACAAGGAGACTTGGTGGTGGAATGAGGAAGTCCATGAATATATACAGGGAAAGAGGCTAGCTAAGAAGAAGTGGGACGCTGAGAGAACCAAAGAGAGTAGACAGGAGTACAGGGAGATACTGCGTAAGGTGAAGGTAGAAGTGGCAAAGGCCAAACAAAGAGCATATGAGGACTTGTATGCTAGGCTGGACAGTAAGGAGGGTGAGGTGGATCTGTACAGGTTGGCGAGGCAGAGAGATAGAGATGGGAAGGATGTGCAGCAGGTTAGTGATTAAAGATAGAGATGGAAATGTACTGACAGATGCCAGGAGGGTGATGGGAAGATGGAAGGAGTACTTTGAGGAGTTGATGAATGAGGAAAATGAAAGATAACAGAGTCGAAAAGGTGACTGTTGTGGAACAGGGAGTAGCAAATATTAGTAAAAGTGAGGTGAGAAGGGCATTGAAGAGGATGAAGAGTGGAAAGGCTGTTGGACCTGATGACATACCTGTGGAGGTATGGAAGTGCTTAGGAAAGGTGGCAGTAGAATTTCTGACTAGTTTGTTTAAGAAGATCTTGGAGAGTGAGAGAACTCCAGAGGAATGGAGGAGAAGTGTATTGGTGCCAATTTTTAAGAACAAGGGAGATGTGCAAAGCTGTGGCAATTACAGAGGTATAAAGCTAATCAGCCATACAATGAAGCTGTGCGAGAGTAGTGGAAGCTAGGTTAAGGGCAGAGGTGAGCATTTGTGAATAGCAATATGGTTTTATGCCTAGAAAGAGTACATCAGATGCAGTATTTGCTTTGAGGATGCTGGTGGAGAAGTACAGAGAAGGTAATAAAGAGTTGCATTGTGTCTTTGTAGATTTAGAGAAAGTGTACGACAGGGTGCCGAGAGAGGAGCTGTGGTGTTGTATGAGGAAGTCTCGAGTGGCAGAGAAGTATGTTAGAGTGGTGCAGGACATGTATGAGAGTGCTAAGACAGTGTTAAGATGTGCTGTAGGTGTGACAGAAGAGTTCAAGGTGGATGTGGGTCTGCATCAAGGATCGGCTCTAAGCCCCTTTTTGTTTGCTCTAGTGATGGACAGGGTGACAGTTGAGGTCAGACAGGAGTCTCCATGGACTATGTTGTTTGCAGATGACATTGTGCTTTGTAGCGAGAGCAGGGAACAGGTGGAGGAAAATTTGGAGAGGTGGAGGTATGCTCTGGAAAGCAGAGGATTGAAGGTTAGCCGCGGAAAGACGGAATGCATGTGTGTGAATGAGAGGGACCCAAGAGGAACGGTGAGGCTACAGGAAGAAGTGGTAAAGAAGGTGCAGGATTTTAAGTACTTAGGGTTAACCCTCCAGAGCAACGGAGAATGTTCAACGGTGGTGAAGAGGCGGGTACAGGCAGGTTGGAATGGGTGGAGAAAATTGTCAGGTGTGTTGTACGATAAAAGAGTATCAGCGAGAATGAAAGGAAAGGTGTACAGGACATTGGTGAGACTAGCAATGCTCTACGGCTTAGAGACAGTGGCACTAAAGAAAAGAAAGGAGGCAGAGCTGAAGATGTTGAGGTTCTCTTTGGGAGTGACAATGATGGATAGGGTCAAGAGTTCATCAGAGGGACAGCACATGTTAGATGTTTTGGAGATAAAGTCAGAGAGGCCAGATTGAGGAGGTTTGGCCATGTTCAGAGGAGAGATTGTGAATATATCTGTAGAAGTATGCTGAGGTTGGAACTGCCAGGCAGAAGGTCTAGGGGAAGACCAAAGAGATTTATGGATGCAGTGAGAGAGGACATGAAGTTAGTTGGTATGAGAGAAGAGGATGCATAGGATAGGGTTAGATGGAGGCAGATGATTCGCTGTGGGGACCCCTGAAAGGGAACAGCCGAAAGACAAAGGAGAAGAAGAAGAAATATGTCAAACACAAGACCCAAGTTCACATCTCCACAGCATAAATGTAGCATAGCTATCCAAGGGTTGTAGTAAACTAGACCTATGACGCATAGGTAGAACATTGATTTAAATAAATATTGTGCACTGAAATTAAATTTTATAGTACTAAAGTTCATTGTTTAATATGTTTTAAGTGTCTATACTTCTTACCTGTTTTGGATTATTTAAAAACGACTCAAATTAACCGATAAACACGAAGCTGTTGTTTTTTTACTGTGAGACTGTTAAAATATAATGTTTCATACAAAGCAAACATCTGTTTTCCTGCCAATCCCCTGCACCACACTCCAGTCTAGTAAGTGGTGGCATTGCACCATTATTTTATTTTTTTTTTTGCTAACGCTGTGGGATACAATCAATGGCCACTTCATTAGATACACCTGTTCAACTGCTTGTTAACAAAATACCTAATCAGCCACTCACATGGCAGCAACTAAATGCATTAAGGCATGTAGACATGGTCAAGATGGATCTGCTGAAGTTCAAACTGAGCATCAGAATGAGGAAGACAGGCGATTTAAGTGACTTTGAATTTACCATGGTTGTTGGTGCCAGACAGGCTTGTCTAATATTTCCCTATAATGCTGATTTATTAGGATTTATACACAACCATTTTTACAAAACCATCAGAATGGTCTGAAAAAAAGAGAAAATATCTAGTGAGCAACATTTCTCTGGGTGAAAAATAACTTGTTCATTACAAAGGTGAGAGGAGAATGGGCAGACTGGTTTGAGCTGATAGAAAGGCACCAATAGCTTAAACAACAAACAAGGCATGCAGAAGAGCATCTTTGAATGCACAACGAACTTCACAAATTTCCAAAATCTGAATTTATACAAATTCAGTACATTTTCAGAGAAGTGACTGAAATTTACTAAGACAGCAAAGGTGGCAGGGAGATGGTCTACGAGATAAAACTTTGGCAAAGATTTTGCAATCAACATTTAAAAGAGAGGTCTATATGTAGCACACTCTGTTGGCTCTTTATCCATCTTTGCTCTTAGGGCGACACAAGCCTCATTAAATGAGGCAGGCAATTTACCTTGATTAAAAGAATCTGATAAAAGCAAAGCTAGAGGCATGAGGAAAATGATTTAAGAAATTCTGCAGGAAACCCTTCGGGACCAAGAAACTTACAGTGGTTACTCAAGCGGAATGTCTATGACTGCCGCACACTCTGTCGCGGCCAAACGGCAACAGTCAAAATAAATCCGTAGCAAATTCAAAGTAATTTGTGAAATGACCGCCAAATGGCGCAAAGGCTGAATTATAAAACGGCTGCAATAATTTTTGTTTAGACAGACTCTCTGTTTCTATCTGCCTATTGTTGTTATTAAAGAAAACAGCACAAACAACAGCTCAAGGGCTTGTAGAATTTATTTATATTTTTTAACGGTATGAATGTCAATTTTGGAATCTGCAGAAGCTCTGTGGTCCGAGCACAACGTAATAATCTTTGTATGATAAAATGACTTGTGGCTTGAATCTACACGAAGGGCTTCAGTTTCAAATAATCATTCAACGCTGAACCCAAACAGCAAAAGAACATAATAATAATTTAAAAATATATAATAATCATCATGCTTTTTGCTGTTTATGTCAACCATTTAATAATTATTTAATTATAGCTGCTCACATCGCGCGCGCTTTCATTTTTTTAAAAAAATGCAGCGTTTAATCAGCAAGTATATATTTGTGCTCTGTTGTTTTTCTGGGGTACTGATTTAACATTTTGTCTGCAAATGTTTCCCCTCTTTATGATAGATGAATATTATGACTAGGGCTGCAACTAACGATTATTTTGATTCAATTCAATTCAATTTTATTTATATAGCGCTTTTAACAATGGTCATTGTCTCAAAGCAGCTTCACAAAAATTAAAGAAATTTAACAAAAAAAAAAAAATAAATAATAATAAATAAATAAATAAAATAATAATAGAAAATAAATAAATAAAAACAAATAATAATAATAATAATTATAGAAAAGAAAATAATTGGAAGTGTGGATGTGTGAGAAAAATGTGCAGATAATAATGAGACGAATGAATGAAATTTCTCTGATGAGCAAGCCAAGGGTGACGGCGACGGTGGCAAGGAAAAACTCCCTGAGATGGCATTAGGAAGAAACCTTGAGAGGAACCAGACTCAACAGGGAACCCATCCTCATTTGGGCGATAACAGATAGAAATGATATAACATCTTGTGTGTTGTGCAGGTGAAAATTCAATATGACAGAAATTATTTAAATTGACATGAAGACCAGTTCA
This sequence comes from Channallabes apus, assembly GCA_030522415.1. NCBI lineage: Eukaryota > Metazoa > Chordata > Actinopteri > Siluriformes > Clariidae > Channallabes > Channallabes apus. The sequence goes on along the minus strand of CM060125.1, from coordinate 66,054 downwards.
GCATAGGGACGAGTCAGTAGGTGCAGAGGGCAGATGAGGTCTGGATCACTGGAAGCACAGGAGCAGCATGTGTAACTCCAACCATCATAAAGCTGAATCCAGCTGGAGCTGGTCCTTCTCTGGATGCCTCAGGAACCTCGCAGGGTCGGCCTTTGTCTACTGAAGCTGGCAAAATCTCCCGATGCCTCGGGATGGGTAGAGAAATACAGAACAGATGGGGAGAATTAGCGTAGTTGCCATTCGGTATAGGTGTACTGGAGTATGAGTACTGGGATGAGTTATGTGTATGCCAGATTAAAAAGATGCGTCTTGAGTCTACTTTTGAACTGAGAAACCGTGTCTGCTCCCCGAACACTGTCTGGAAGGCTATTCCAAAGCTTTGGAGCTAAATATGAAAAAGCCCTACCCCCTTTTGTAGATTTTGAAATTCTGGGAACTACCAGAAGTCCGGAGCTTTGTGATCTTAAGGCGCGTGGTGGATTGTAGCGCATCAGAAGACTGGTTAGGTATGTGGGAGCTAAACCATTTAAGGCCTTGTATGTAAGTAATACTATTTTGTAATTTATTCTAAACTGAACAGGTAGCCAGTGCAGGGATGATAATATTGGGGTTATATGATCATATTTTCTGGATCTAGTGAGAACCCTGGCAGCTGCATTTTGGATTAACTGAAGCTTGTTTATTGAGGATGCAGGACAACCACCTAGTAATGCATTACAATAGTCCAGTCTGGAGGTCATGAATGCATGAACTAGTTTTTCTGCATCAGATACGGATAAGATGTTCCTAAGTTTAGCAATATTTCGAAGATGGAAAAAGGCTGTTTTTGTGATATTTGAAATGTGATTTTCAAAAGACAAGTTACTGTCTAATATTACTCCCAGATCTTTTACTGCTGAGCTGGTAATAACAGTACATCCTTCTAAGCGCAAGCTGAATTGTGAAAGCTGTTGTGTGCTGGTTTTTGGGCCAATAAGTAATATCTCTGTCTTATCTGAATTTAATAAAAGAAAGTTATTGGTCATCCAATCTTTTATGTCCTGGACACACTCAGTTAATCTAGACAACTTAGGTATTTCGTCTGGTTTAGTTGATATATATAATTGGGTATCATCAGCATAACAATGGAAACTAATCCCATGTCTTCTAATGATGTTACCCAAGGGAAGCATGTATATTGAGAACAACAGAGGTCCTAAAACTGACCCTTGTGGGACCCCATATTTCACTGGCATTACACCAGACGGTTCTCCATTTAGATCTACAAAATGGTAGCGATCAGACAGGTAAGATCTAAACCATTTTAATGCCTGTCCCTGAATACCTATATAATTTTGTAAGCGATCTATGAGAATATTATGATCTATAGTGTCGAATGCAGCACTAAGATCAAGCAGGACTAGCAATGAGATGCAGCCTTGGTCTGAAGCTAAAAATAAGTCGTTTGTAATCTTAACTAGTGCAGTTTCTGTGCTATGATGGGGCCTGAAACCTGACTGAAATTCTTCAAGGATGTTGTTATCCTGCAAGAATGTGCAAATTTGAGCTGATACTACTTTTTCTACTATTTTTGATATGAACGGGAGGTTTGAAATCGGTCTGTAATTTGTTATTTCATTCGCGTCCAAATTAGATTTTTTAAGAAGCGGCTTAATAACTGCTAACTTGAAAGGTTTAGGGACGTGACCTAGATGTAATGAAGAAATGATAATCGATTAGTTGGTCAATTTCTTTTTCCAATTAATCGATTAATCGGATAAAAAGTGACCGCTTTAATTTGCTGTTTTGCTTAACAATATAAAACCATAAATCAGGGTATTATTTATGTATAAAACTAAACTTTAAAAAATGCAATAGCCACATAGAGTATAATCTATGTATATGTAAATCAACATTCTTTTTTAACAATAATTGCAGATGGCAAGTTAACAGTGTTGATACGGTGTGTATGTGTGTATGTGTATGTGTATATATATATATATATATATATATATATATATATATATATATATACAAAAAATACACACATATACATACATACACACACACACACACACAGTAGTTTAAAAAAATACACCGACATATTCAGTTGTTAAGAATGACCTCAATTTTAAATTCTCTTAAATTAATTCAACTTAATAAGAAGAATAATAGACTTCTAGATTATGATAATATTTTTAATGAAAGTGTCTCTTGCTACATCCTTGTCACGGTTTATACATTATTTCGATCCTCTCGGGTATTTTATCCTTTTTTTGTTGTTGTCTCAATAAATAAAAAAAAATATTTTATAGACCATTTTGCTATACTAGACATTCTCGTAATACGGCGACGTGGGGAGAGAAAAAATGGCCGCTACTGGGTTCACTGTTTATTTTGCCCTTTTCCCGCATTTCCCTCTGTACAGCATGTAGGATGATGGGATATATCCGGTCCTCCGAGGTGTAAACTGAACGTGAAGAAAACGCACTAGAAGTGTTTTTCTTGTGTTCGTTGGGATTTGAACACCAAGAAAAAGCTGCATGCAACGTTTTTTTTTTTATTTTTTACTCCGTATAACTGCGCAGCCGGACAAACGCACGTCACCAAAGTCTGTGTGAACTCTCTCACTGACTTTTTTTTTTTTTTTTTTTTTTAGTCGTGGCCAATTCCTCCCCGTCGCTAGGGACTCCCACATGTGTAGAAAACCCTCGGCGCTTCATCCGCGCTCACCGGACACTACGAACGGCAGAAAACCGCTCGATTTTAACGCCCGATAAGAGGTGTTTACTGTAAATTGCTCCCATACCTTGGAGGACTTGGGGCGCACTTTATCCTGCAAACGCTTCTGTAACCTCCATTGCGCGAGCGACTGTGTATCTGTGTGTCTTGTGTTCGCGCTCCTCAGTAACGTGGGCAGCCCAACTAATCGATAACGGCATTCGTTGACAACGAATTTCATTATCGATAATTATCGATTTTATCGATTAGTTGTTGCAGCCCTAATTATGACTGAATCAAAGCTGCTCGTGTCGGCTCATATCGGGAGCATTTTGATCAAAGGGGAGATGAAAAGTGAACGGGGCTCGAAAATGCGACGATTTTGGTCGCATATGCTCCCGAAATTTCATCTATGTGACCTCAAAATATATTTGGGAGCATTGGTGCGAGTGCATGTAATTGTTGCCGTGCGACCTGTTTTAATTTCTCTACAAATTAAACAGATTAATACGTTAACAGTATGTATGTGTTCTGTGCGGTGAATGCTGATACGATGACGTTCTGCCGTTGAGATTTTAGATTGGTTAATAATAGCTGTCAATCACTCAGTCAGGTGACGGCGCTAACTACAGCGGATAAATTACAAATAATGGCGCTGGGGATAGTGATCACGTAATGAATGTTGATTCACCAGCCGAAAAGAAGGCGTACAGTTTTCGGAGGGAATGGCTGAAAGACTTCGAGTGGCTCCGCTATGAAAATGGCTCTATGCACTGCATTCACTGTAAAACCTGTGGGACGGAGTTTGCAGGTAACACAGCGTTCGCCACTGAATCTACGCACTTTAAGCGTGAGAGCTTGGTCAAACACGGTGAAAGTGCCAAACACAAGAAATGTAGGGACAAGTGTGTAGCAAAAAGTTCAGTTTCAACAGGTTCGATCGTTGAGGCTTTTAATTGTCAGGATACTGCCAGCCGTTCCGCTAAGTTGGCAGAACTGAATGTAAAATTTAACACGGCATACACTATCGCCAAAGAAGAGCTCGCCTTTACTAAATTTAGAGCCAGAAGACCGAATTTCAAATCCTGGCCACAGGGTATGTAAAGCTTCAGTGATTTGTTGTAGCTGTTTGTTGTTACTGTTGATTGGTGTTGTTTTCAAATGAAAGAAATCTGTTAATATACAATTTGTAGTTGTGGTGCTCCTAAATTTTTGGTGGGTGCTCCTAAATTTTTGCTGGTGTTCCTAACTTTTTTTAAGTAGAAAAAGTTAATTTCGAGCCCTGGTGAAAGTATGTACCAACAACACAGCACAATGCATGTGTGTGAATGGCTGAAATGTGGTTGTGAATAAGCCTTTTAGTGAATGTAAAATGTTAGCGTGAACCCGAGGCACACATGATCTAAAGTCAGATGAACGCGCGCGTCACTATGAGAGATTTATGAGATTTCTCTTTCCCAGAAGTACAACAAAAACAAATTAATTCGTGTTAAATAAGCACTGTCTTTGCGGCGCTGTGCAAAACGCATGCCGATGTGAGCCGCTTTATTTCAGTTATAAGATACTAACATATTTTTGCTGTGTAATGGACCACGCGCACAACCTCTCGCGGGCGAGACCATCACGTGTTTCCTCCGAACCGCGTGATGTCAGCCGACCGCATCTTTTTCGAACTGCTTGCTCACACACCATTAGGGGCGGGGTAACACACTCGGAGGAAGGCGCTAGCCGCTCCTTCCGCATGCGCGATCTCACAGACGCCCCTGATTGGCTGTAGAGCCGTAATTAATGTGGGAGCGCAAGTAGCTTTCATCCCTCCCCCCTGAGAGAGCTCAGCCAATCAGCTCTCTCTATGCCTCCGGCCGTGTGAGGAAAACAACATCACCCGGGGTTCGAACCAGCGATCTTCGGATGATAGGGCGGGCGCTTTACCACTGCGCCACTCGGAGGCTCTGAATGGCCATTTTAATAATTCATTGATAAGTTGATGTGTTTGGTTTCGGCTGTGATGGTGATCGTGTCATCATGTCATCTCCGCAGCAGTGGATGCGCCAGTAATCCATGTTTTATACGGATTACATTTTATTTATCCTTTATTTTACCAGGAATGTCCCATTGAGATACATTATTTCTTCTTCCAGGGAGTCCTGGCCAAGGTGGCAGCAACAAAGTTTAAAAAGTTTCAACGTATATACACATAGAACATACAATGTTAACACAAACATACAGACATTCCAAAAATGCAATTACATAAATAAACACAGACTAAAAGACAAGCAGATGGGAATTTCAAATGTCAAAAATAGACACAGAGAAAAGAAAGAAGAAAATAAAGAATTCAAAATATATGTATATATGTATTAAAAATTATGAAAAACAATGACATTGTTGTATAAGAACTGAGTTTAAAAGAATTTTGAAAACAGTTAGAGAGGGTAGGGAGTCCAAATTTAGCATATTTTGTAAAGAATTTCACTCGTGTGGTGCATATGAGGAAAAAGCAGTTTTGCCTAACTCTGTCCGTGTTAGAGGAGAATGAAGAAGAAGTTTTACTGATGAACGTGTACTGTAAGTGTTAGTGCGAAGTGTAAGTAGATTGCATATGTACTGAGGTAGTTTATCTATTAAAGCCTTTGCAATAAATAGTAGGCAATGAGATTTTCTTCTAAGGTGCAATGATGTCCATTGCACCATGTCATATAGATTACAGTGATGTGTTCTTGCTGCAGCACCAGTTACAAATCTCAAAGCAGAATGATACACAACATCCAGCTTTTTTAGATGGAATGAAGATGCATGCATATATATATATATATATATAATGTCACCGTAATCCAATACTGATAGGAAACTGCTCAGTACTAATCGCTTTATGGCAGTGAAGGGAAAGCATTTTTTAAAACGGCAATAAAAACCTAATTTAGGGCGAAGCTTTCTCAATATACTTTCTATATGGACTCCGAATGACAACTTGTCATCAAACCAGATTCCAAGATATTTGTAAGAATTTACCCTTTCTAGCTGTGTGCCATCTAATGTTAAAAGAGTATACTCAGAGGAAGAGCATGAGCGAGTAAAAATCATAAATTTAGTTTTTTTGGCATTTAACATGAGTTTTAATTTGAGAAGGTTCAACTGTAAAGAGTTGAAAGCATGCTGTAAGGAATCCATTGCTACTTGCAATGATGATGCAGTCGTATAGAGCATTGTGTCATCAGCATATAAATGGGTTTTTGCTGGGTCTAAACCTATGCACATATTATTTATGTAAATGGAGAATAAAACAGGCCCCAAGATTGAACCTTGGGGCACTCCAGTTTTTACTGTAAGTAACATGGATCTAAAATCTTCTATAACTACACACTGAGTTCTCCCAATTAAATAATTGGAGAACCAGTCTAGAACAGTGCTACCAAGGCCTATAGTCTATAATCTTTGTAAAAGAAGACCATGGTCAACAGTATCAAATGCTTTTGTTAAATCTACAAATAGTGCAGCACATGATTTTTTGTTGTCCAATGCAGTTATTATATCATTTGTGACAGAAGTTACTGCAGTTATTGTACTATGGCCTTGTCTAAAACCAGACTGACTAGGGGATAAAATATTATTAGCAGATAAAAAGGTTTTAAGTTGTTCATTTATAATTGATTCAAATAATTTGGCTGTAACAGACAACCTGGAGATAGGACGATAATTGTCTAAGCAGGAAGAGTTGCCTCCTTTCAATAATGGGAGGACAAATGCTGACTTCCAAGAGCTGGGAATTTCCCCACTGCATAAACTAAGATTAAAAATAGAGGCAATGGGCACAGCAATCAAGTCTGCAGCTGTCTTTAAAAAATAAGGTTCAATTTGGTCTGGCCCAGCTGATTTGTTTTTGTTTATATAAAAGCAGACATTTCGTTCTCTGTAAGTATATATTTTTCATGTCTGTGAGGCGAGAATACACAGAGTTTTGGTTTATTTTCGACACGCTCAAGTTCACCGAAACCGAATACAGAATACCGCTGTATCCCTGTTTGCTTTCATTATTTTACAAAATCATAATGTTTTGTTGTCATTGTGCGTGCACTTCAATAAATTTCTTAACTTATTTCAATTAATAAATCTACTACAAATTTAAAGAACACAAAATATAAGATGACACAAAACCCTACACGCGTAGATTTTCTAATTACACAAGATATAATCTAAAGGCTCCTGTTTTAACGTTTACTTTGCTTAAATTCGATCCTTTCAGTTCCTTTCAGAAGTTTGTACTGTAATTTTAGTACTGTGATTATGAATTTGTTCAACTAAAGTGTTTCACTTGATTTTATCCGCTACTATGTGAGCTCTAAAGGAGCTGCGGCTCATTAATCCTTGAGAGAACGAACTGATGCCCGAGGCGTCAGTCTATAGTTATATAGTGCCACTCAGCGGGAAAAGCCAGCAAACGCACAAACCCAAATGCTGCCACCATGAGGCGTGGCAGTAAAACCAGAATACCGCTTGAATACCATCTGTACCAGTTTGAGATAAGATTATTATGAGAGAAAATTATTTCCTCATGTGATGGGTTGTTCTAATCTTTAGAGAGAAAAAAAAGATTAGATGAAATTGGGATATTTAGTTGAGTCAGAAAATTATCAACTAACCTATCATCCTGTGGGAATTCATGGGTATATAATTGAGCGCAGAAATTCCTAAATGCATCAATCAGTAGTGACGCTACCATTTTCCTTTCAGATTTTTGTCACTTTTGTCATTTGGCCTGTGCTCTAAAACTGATTAGGTAATAATTTCCCAGATGTGTCACCATAAATTTATAATTTACTCCTACTCATTAACTGGCATTCAGTTAAATGTGTTGAGATTAGTTTAAATTTAGTTTGCAATTCTACTCATTTTACAAAACAGGACATACTGTTTGTCCATTTCTTTGATTTGACTGGCCAATTCTTTTAGTTTTTTTATGTGCCTTCCTTTTTACATTAGCAGTATACGAGATTATTTGTCCATTAGGTAATCTTTGAAAGTATCCCAAACATTTAAGCTATACAATTGTTTATATATTAATAAAAAATATGGTCTCCCATGAATTCCATAAAATCATCTACCCAGAAGTGGGATGAGTAGCAAAAAATGTACTCGAGTAACTGTACTTCAAAATAATATTACTCAAGTAGAAGTAAAAAGTAGTCATCCAACTACTACTCAAGTACTGAGTAACTGTTTCAATCGTAATGTCCGATTATATACAGTATATTACTATATCTCTTATATGCTAGTATAATTATATATACCAACATTGCAACATTCAATGAAACAGTTAAACTTACTGGGGCACGTTTCCTCAGGTTAGAAATAGAGTTTTTATATGCTGAAGTGTGTGTCTGTTTTGGCAGATAAAGAAGGCACCACATTATATAGCTATTCTTCTGCAAGCGAAACATGCTTTTATGATGCCAGCTGAAGATTTTTTTCTCCCGCAATGCTGCCAGTTTGGGTGTGGTCATGTGAATACATGTGGTTATTGTTACAGCGGCTATTGGGCAAACGGAGTCATGTGATTATTGTTGATGCGTCTGACTGGTGAAACAGTCATGCAGTAGATCTACTGGGGGTATGTGTAGAATAAATGGTAAATTAACAAGTTGAGTCTAGCCGAATGTAGCGGAGTAAGAGTAGTGTTTCTGCTTCTTTCTAAATGTAACAGAGTAAATCTAACTCGTTACTACCCACCTCTGCATCTACCAATAAAAATGAGATAAAGTGGCAATGTTTTTTAATTTTAGGGAGATAAGGGAAAGTTATAGACATCATAGCTGGGCCGTGATCTAATATCACCATGCTCTGAGGCACAAGAGTAAACCATTGGGATTAGATGAACCAGTGGGATCAGCTTTTGAAGTCTCCTCTAGTATGAGAGAATATGAGCTCAGATGTGATAGAGAAAAAGCATTTAAAAAAATAAGCATCATTAAAAGCATGTATGTTATCCATCACTCCATTATGGATACTTAATATTTAAGTTTTAAGATTCTTGCAAAAAGACAATTATGGTGTAGGATGTAGGAGTATGAGAGAAAATTTTTTTTATTATATAAATTTATTTAGCAAATTATTTATTTGCAACATTAAAAGAATAAATCACTTTGGTTCCAATTACGTAGGTCATGCTGAGATAAAGATAAAGGAATAAATGCGCACTTAAGATCAACACCCAGTAACCATTAATTACTTGTACTTGCTGAAATGTAAAATCTAACATGCATTTAACCTCTTCAAATCTTCCACATTCACAATGGTACAAATATTATGCTATTGTTTTCTATGAATTCTTCACAATTCTAACTAAAACATTTGTGTTTATGTTGTGATTTTTGCTTCATATATCCAATAGCTTTTTGCGACATAAAGAGTTTGGGTGGACTCACATCAAGTTCTGTTTTGGATTCAGCCAGTCTCGGTTGGTCTACACAATCAACGAGGAAGACAATACCATTGATTGCAGGGAGGTAGTTTTTCCACACTCTTCGAGCTTGGATACAAGTGATACAAGAGGTGTTAATGGTGCATTATGGAGAAGCATATATACAAACATGCATGTATAAAAAGGAAGTGTTGTACTGTCTTTACAGTAATTACTATATATTTTTTTTTACATAAAACTACTTGCCCTGTGCATGGCCACCAAGGTCAAAGGTGGTAAAGGTCATACCAGCAATTGTCAGCTCCTCTGAAGCTAAGAAATAAAATGCAAAAGACACTTGTTTCTTAATGCCATGAATCACCATAAGGACTGATTTAGCACAAGTTATGCTATGGACAGCATACAAACTAGTAGATAAGTAAAGAAACGTTAATAAGAAAACTTCTAAATTGCACTTCTAATGCTATTGCTTCTGACAATCAACAAGGAAAAATGCTTATATCATATTCAATAATTAACTTCTTAAAGCAAAAAACAATAAGAGGATTTACAAAACATTTTCTATCCATCACTATTGATGAGTAACATTTTCTAATCCATGTAGCAGGTAAAGAAACACAAATTTAAGTACACAAGTTGAGTCATAATAAATAAAGTGAAATGACAAGGTTTTGAACACATGAGGACAACAAGGTGCAAAATGGCATAAAAAGCTGTGGAGATCACCTGAAATCTGTCAGTATTGAAAGAGAAACCCTGCCCCCTATCAGTACTAATTGTTAGCTGCTTTAGTTCTAATGGATGGCCTATAAAGGCTTCTCATTACCCAGGAGGCACACAGGAAAGACTTCATGATGGGAAAAAGCAAAGAACTCTCCCAAGATCTTTGTAATGTTATCGTTGAAAAGCATTCTGATGGGAATGGTTATAGGCGTATTTCCAGAATGCTGAATGTTCCTGTGAGCACTGTGGGGGCCATTATCCCAAAAAGGAAAGAGCATCTGTTCACCATAAACCGGCCACGATCATTTGCTCCACATAAGATTCCTGTCCGAGAAGTCCAACGTATAATCAGGAGAGTTCTCCAAGAGCCAACAACCACACGGGCAGAACTTCAGGAAGACCTTGCATCAGCAGGTACTGTTGTTTCAAAGAAAACTATAAGCAATGCACTGAAGCGCCATGGCATCCATGCACGCTCACCATGTAAGACTCAATTGCAGAACAAAAAGCTTGTTGAGGCTCGGTTAAAGGTTGCAAAACAGCATTTGGAGAAGCCTGTGGATTATTGGGAGACTAATAATCCATTAGAATATCAGATGAAAGCAAGGAAACAATGAAGTGGTTTCAAAGAAAGAAAATCAAGTTGCTTGAATGGGCCAATCAGCTGACCTAAATCCCATAGAAAATTTATGGAGAGAACTGAAGATCAAAGTTCATAAGAGAGGCCCAAGGATGTTCTGCAAGACAAGCGCAGAGAATTTGTAATACATTTTGACTGAAAAACGAATAAGTCTTGGTTTATGAGGACAGAGTATCATATATCACGCATGCGCTTCTTGGATTGACGTTGAGTACACGCGACATCTTCAGAAATGACAGTAAATTTTGCATTGAATTTGAAAATAAAGGTCAGAGGAGTGAAAAGAGTGAAGAGGTACAGAATCTATGTTTCCACAGCATTTGATAATCTGGGGGTGCAATTTTAGAGCACTTGATTTTCAGGTTTACGAGTACTGAGTATCAAGTATCACGTATGCGGTTCTTGTTTTGACGTCGAGCATCACGTGATCACAACGAAGTCAATGTTTTTTCTCTCTCTTGCGCTGCGGAATTGTGGGTAATCATCTGCCCTGCTCGGTCTTCGTGCGTGTCTCTCACTGAAATAATTAACATCCGTGTGCGCGTGTACTGTTTATAACACTGTGACCACGTGTGTACCGAAAAAACATTTTATTTTGTGTTTGTATGCGCGTGTACTGTTTATTATAACACACGTGTGCGTATGTGTAAAGCAAAAGAAAGTCTCAGAGAGGTTAAAGATCCATTTTCTCTCTCCCTCTCTGCATCAGTCTGCATGCACTTTGCCATTGGACACCATGCCCCTTTTCTCTCACACACACACACACACACACACAATCATTTCATCAATCATTTATTAATTTATTTCTCCAGCAAAACATAAAATAGATAAAATGTTTAATGGTAGCAATAAAATCAGACTTCCTAGTTGGATTTGATACTTTCCGATTTTGATAACTTTCCGATTTTTATACTTTTCTTTTTATTTATGGACAGTTATAATACAACTGTCCATAAATAAAAAGAAAATAATTTTTTTTAAAAGCATATACTTTCTTTGGAGAATAAACAAACCTGGCAGATTGTTTTGAACACAGAACTAAGTTCATGAAAGCCTTGGGCAGTGGCGGACTGGCCATCTGGAGTACCGGGAGTTTTCCTGACCAATGTGGGCTGGTCCAGTCAGTACAGTCAGTAAATATATATTTAAAAAATGACAGAAACCATAATATTGCATCTCTTTTCTACACAGATAGATGTGTGCCCCTGGTCCTGGATATGTCCATAGTAAAACAACTAAATTATAACACTTGGGAAAAAAACTTTTTGTTTGGGTAAAGTGACTGACGTGCCTAACTTTTGTTTCATTGACACCTGCTTTCCAAGGGGAGTATGTCAGTGTGGGCAGATATGACCAGATTTATCGATAAAAATACTGTCATTTTCTTGAGAAAAGATTCTCATGTGCATATAAGAATATCTACTTGAAAATATTGGGGTTCTTTTTTTCTTTGTTTCAGAGGTTTTTAACATATTCACAAATCACAACATTTGCATAGTTAACACCATCAGGTGCCTATTATCAGGAAACAAAATTCATTTTAAGACAATTTAAACTGAGCCATTGCCATGTTTTTCCCCCTGTTAACACATTACAAAAACTATACAACAGATTATTTATTAAATAATATATATCTCAATTATATTATGAACATAATTTAAAGGGCATATACACACATCTGTCATGCAAGATCTATTATAAAATTCATGTTTGCTTCAGCATTGGAATTGCATTGTAATTGGGCTGTTTTAACTTATTATACACAATTCGTTGTTGTACTTGGTCTGGCTTTTAGATAAAGTCCTTCCATGCACAATCTAGCTGTGAAGCACAATCTATTTATTTAAATTCTAAAAATGGTGCTTGCGGGATTAAGTGGCAAACTCATATTCTTAATGGCCACACCTGTAATAGTGTTGGCAAATTTTACTTGTGTACCCTGTTAGGCTGACTGCTTAGACAGTTATTAGCTCTGAATGTATAAGAATGAATGAGACCTGTTGAAGTGAAAAAAGCAAGAAGTTTTTCACCTTTTCTCAGATCAGTCACTAGAACTGACCATAGCCATTACAAACCATTCATTCATTCACCTTGTTCTTACAATACTTTCAGAGGGGACTGTAGATGAGGATATGCAGATGAAAAATAAATATATTTTAAACTCACATTTAAACAATAAAATGGATGGAACTTTGTATTGCAAGTAACTTGGTCCACGAGCATTTTGCAGGATGAGCAAAAATTTGTAATAAATTTTAGCTTAATAAACAAGCGAGGTCTCTATATACAAGAGGTACGCATGCACTTTGTCTGCTGAGCATCAGATGATCACAACAAGATGGTTCTTCTCTTTTGCGTGCGCTACAGGATTATGCGTAATCGTCTCCCATGCTCAGTCACAGTACGCATACGTCACTCATAATCCATGAGTTTGTACTATTTATTATAACATTGTGACCACATATGTGCCTGTGTGCGTAAAGAAAAAGCAAATGTTATTAGAGAGGTTACTTGTTAAAGACCCAGTTTCCAGAGTATCTCTCAGTCACTCCTTTAGTGTGTGTGCGCGCGAGTGTCAAAGAGGTTCCTTGTTAAAGAAGTTCCCCAACAGATCAGTGTTTCTGTTAGTGTGTGTTTGTGGAAGTCGTCCTACACAGTAGCTCCCTCAGTCCCCCTCAGCCCTTCTCACACACGCTTACTAATGAAAAAGTGCTCTGTCGGGTAAAGTGCAGGTTAATTTATTTTATTTAGATAGTGTGTGCGCGTGCGCGTCATTAGAAAGGTTTCATGTCAAAGAAGTTTCCTGACAGAGCAGTGTTTCCGTTAGTGTGTGTGTACGTGTGTGATGGAGAGAGAGAAAGTGGTCCTACACAGTAGCCGTCTCCCTCCTCCTTTCCTCTCGTCTTCATACGCACATGCACGCACACACACGATTCAGAGTTTCCATTTTTTCTTATGGGGAAATTCACTTTAATATACGTGTACTTTGATGTACAAGCATGCTTCTGGAAAGAATTATGCTTGTACTCCAAAGTATATATAGTACCATGTACATCTCAACTACAGTGGCTTGCAAAAGTATTCGCCCCCCTTGAACTTTTCCACATTTTGTCACATTACAGCCACAAACATGAATCAATTTCATTGGAATTCCACGTGAAAGACCAATACAAAGTGGTGTACATGTGAGAAGTGGAACGAAAATCATACATGATTCCAAACATTTTTTACAAATAAATAACTGAAAAGTGCATAATTATTCAGCCCCCTTTGGTCTGAGTGCAGTCAGTTGCCCATAGACATTGCCTGATGAGTGCTAATGACTAAATAGAGTGCACCTGTGTGTAATCTAATGTCAGTACAAATTAGGGCTGGGTGATATGGCAAAAAAGTAATCTCGATAATTTTTCCCCATATTGAACAATAACGATATATATTTCGATATAAGCTGTTAATGCTGCCAGCTGTGGAAAAGTTCAAGGGGGCCAAATACTTTTGCAAGCCACTGTATATACAGTTAATCCTTGAATTTAAACCCTGCAATTTAACTTGGAAAATAATTCTGACAGAGCAGTGTTTTCCTTAGTGTGTGCGCGTGTGTGTGTGAAGCTGAAGTAAGACAGACAGAAAAGGAGAAGGGAAGGGGCTATTGTGCAGGACGACTTTAACACACACAAACATGCAAGCACAAAAACACATGCACGAGTCTTTCACATCGCCTAGGAGGAATGTTTGCCCACTCTTCTTTGCAATATTATTTTAATTCAGCCACACTGGAGAGTTTTCAAGTATGAATGGACTGTTTAAGATCATGCCACAGCATCTCAATCGGATTTTGGTCAGCAGTGGCATTCGACTTGGAACTCATCCATGCATGCCATTTTCGCCCAGTCTATTTCTGATTGTTGAATCATGAACACTGATCTAAAGAACTGCAGCCCTTACTTGCCTTAGTTGAGGTCAGTGTTTTTCAACCACTGTGCCGCGGGAAATTATTAAATTTCACCTAATTGATCTAAAACATATTGAAAACTAACAAGTCTGTGAATAACATGCCATTACAGCTGCTGCGATTGCCCGCTGACGTTCCGCGAAGTTCTGCAGGTCCGCAAACTTCCGCGAGGACCGTAAAAAAATGAAACATGTTAATTTTTCACGCGGGAAGATGGAAACATACTCACAGCGCCAAAAACTCGCGGTGAATCAAAATGAACCGTACTTACGGCCACCGCGCGAAACCACATAGGTGAGATAGGGGTATTAGTGATTGAGCTTCTCAACCCTGACTGCTATGAAAACTAAAAACAGAGAAAGACTAAAAGCTGCTGAGGAAGAGCGTCGTGTGGGTCTTTCTTCAATTCCTACCAGGATATCAGCTCTGTGTACATCCAGGCCCAGGTTTCACACTGAGTAGGTAGAAATATGAAAGATCAAAAAGACTGTTTTCATTGTGTTTATTTGATTCCTATTCAAGACACTTTGATAAGAATGACTGTATATTGTTAATTGTAGGGCTGCAACTAACGATTATTTTGATAATCGATTAGTTGGCCGATTATTGTTTCGATTAATCGATTAATTGGATAAAGCTAAGCACTTCTTTAATTTGCTGTTTTGCTTATAATTATATATAAAACCATACCAACATTTGTTTTGTTTTTAACAATAATTGCAGATGGCAACTTGACTGACGTGTGTGTGTGTGTGTGTGTGTGTGTGTGTGTGTGTATATATATATATATATATAAAAACACTGTCAACTTGCCATCTGCATACATACATACATATATTATATGTATATCAATTAAATCGGATAAAACCTAGACTTTTATCGGATAAATGCTAGACGCTTTAATTTTATGTTTTGCTTAACTATATAAAACCATAAATCAGGGTATTATTTATGTATAAAAGTAAACTTTAAAAAAAAATGCAATAGCCACATATAGAGTTTAATTATCTTTAATTTTGACATTTAAACCTTATTTTATGTAAATCAACATTTTTGTTTTTAACAATAATTGCAGATGGCAAGTTTACAGTGTGTGTGTGTGTGTGTGTGTGTGTGTGTGTGTGTATATATATATATATATATATATATATATATATATATATATATATATATATATATATATATATATATATATTAGTTTAAAACAAAAATACATTCAGTTGTTAAGAATGACTTAAATTTTAAATTATCTTAAATTAATTCAACTTAAGAAGAAGAATAGATTATGATATTTTTAATTGAAGTGGCTACTACATCCTTTTCACGGTTTATACATTATTTCTTTCCTCTCGTGTATTTTATCCTTTTTTTTTTCTCTCAATAAAAAAAATTATAAAATAAATACTAGACATTCTCGTAATACGGCGACGTGGGGAGAGGGGAAAAAAATGGCTGCTACTAGGTTCACTCTGTTTATTTTGGCCTTTTCCCGCATTTCCCCCTGTATAGCGTGTAGGATCATGGGATATATCCGGTCCTCCGAAGTGTAAAATGAACGTGGAGAAAACGAACTAGAAGTGTTTTCCTTGGGTTCGTTGGTATTTGTACGCAAAGAAAAAGCTGCATGCAACGTATAACCGCGCAGGAGGACAAACGCAGGTCACCAAACCCCATGTGAACTCTCTCATGTGACTCCTATGTGTAGAAAACCCTCTGTGCTTCATCCGCGCTCACCGGACACTACGACCGGCAGAAAAACGGTCGATTTTAAGGCCCGATAAGAAGTGTTTAATGTAAATTGCTCCCATACCTGGGAGGACTTGGGGCGCGCGCTTTTTCCTGCAAACGCTTCTGTAACCGCCATTGCGCGAGCGACTGTATATTTGTGCATCTTGTGGTCGCGCGCCTCAATAACGTGAGCAGCCCAACTAATCGATAACGGCATTCGTTGACAGCGAATTTCATTATCGATAATTATCGATTTTATCGATTAGTTGTTGCAGCCCTAGTTAATTGCACTTTTTATTTGAAAGAAGAAGAAATATGAAAGATCATAAAATACTTTTTCTTTGTGTTTATTTGATTACTGTTCAAGACACTTCAATAAGAATGGCTGTATATTGCTAATATTGGCTACAGAGTTTCATTTTTTTACAGTTTCGATTGTTGGTGTGCCTTGTGATTTTTTTCAATTTAAAAAGTACCTTGGCTCGAAAAACACTGCTTTAGATGATGTTCTGGGTTCTATTATGAGCTCCTGGATTGTTGTGCTATAGGTTGTCCACTACTAGGAAGGTTCACAATTGTTTTCTACATTTTGGAATAATGGATCTTACAATGGTTAATCGGAGTCCCAAAGCCTTTGGAATGGTTTCCAAACTGGTATTTGTTAATACCTTTTTTTTTTTTTTAATCTGTTCTTGAATTTCTTTAGATCGCAGCATAATGCGTTGCTTTTAGAGATCTTTTAGCGTGCCAGAGCTTGAAATGGCAAGTGAAATTCAATTCAGCTTTCCAAACAAAATTTTAAAAGTGCTTAATCACAGTCCATTACTGATTTAGGTAGGGGGACACTATCTCCCCCCCCCCCCACACACAGGGACAGGTAGGTTTGGACAGCATTTTTCCCCCTCAATAAATGAAATCATCCTTTAAAAACTGCATTTGTATTTACTCAGGTTATCTTTGTGCAATTTTTAAAAAATATTTTGAAGATTGCAATCATTTAAGTGTGACAAATGTGCAAAAACAATAAATAAATTTCCCTTTATGATTTTTTCACATTAAATTAGGAAAAGAAAACTCAGTATTGAGGTTAGCAGTGAATGAAATAAGTAATTGTGTATATGTGTTTGTCATAAAAAAGAACTCACTTGGATGCAAGGTTGGCACATGTTGCCCCAGTCGATCATCTTTAAGCATATGCAGTAGTGTGGTCTTGCCAGCATTGTCCAGACCAAGAAATACTAATTTACCTGACTTTTTGTACAGTCCTAAAATAATAAGAAGAGTTTTTTAAGAAACAGTCTCCATGAAGGTAAGATCTCCATGCACATTTTGGCATTCATACCTACTGAACCTGAACCCTACAGTACCTACAGTCAAGCTATCAGATTAACCTTTTTTGCACTTGTAGCAAAATCATGAAATGTAAGTAGACTGGTTATATTCTGCATTTACCTATTTCTATAAAATCTAAATTAATGTGTATGACAGTTAAAACTCAAAAACCTTTAAAGAGAAATATGTTTTTTTTTTCATTTAAAATGTACTTGCTAAATTTAATTAAAATAAATAAATTCATTAAAAAAGTCTTACCAAGAAACTGCAGTACATTACTAAAACCACTATAAATCCACTCAAATATGAAGGACATATCCAGCTTGTATTAATCCTGAAAAAGAAAATGGAGAAAAACAAATGTAAAATTAATAAAGTGTGAATTTATTTATTTTTGTTCGTTCATTTATGTATTTATTTTAAAATCAAGTTCTAGTTTAAAAATGGTTTCATTAATTACAAAGAACATAAGCATGAGCTTAAGGTTCACTATGTCTGTCTTTTCCTTAAGTCTGATATCATCAACAGATTGTGCTATTTGCAATACAAAAGTCATTAAAAAGGTTACATGGTTAAAAGTCCATGTTGTAACATGGGCTTTTGATTTCAAATGCTACAAACAATATGTAAAGTACACCTAATAAATTACAGAAATAGCCATATTCAAGCTGGCAAAGTTGGCAAACATGTGTTTGCTAAATGTTACCTTCTAAAAGCCCAGTCATAGTGCTGTCGTAACTAATATTGTTGGAGGGGGAATCTGGTGGTGACGATTTTGAAGGAAATCTTTTAATGAAATGCAAAGTTGAATTATGGTAAAATCACAGGAAAATGGCTGTGGTACGTTTTTGTTGTAAAACACAAAACATCTGTCTGCTCTTAAATGTTTCAGACATTCTGGTGTTTCATTAATTTTATCATGTCAATATGGTCAGCAATATCCTCTTTGTACATAGTACATCACACACGGATATAATCCGTTGTTGCTGTGCTCAGTCTTGACATTCTGTAGGTGTTTCCCCACACAGAGCATACTTTGGCAGGCCATCCGAAGATATTTGTCCACGCTTTTTTAAAATCTGTCCGAGACAACGATACCACCTAGTATTGATATTTTTTATGACCCATTTAAAATAAGGACCAGGAGAAGAACATATTATATTTTTATTTTAAACTTAACCTTCCTCTGATCATAGTCCCATCAGTTATTAAGACAGAAATGTCAACAACCATGGAAAACTCAAATAATTAAAATGTAAACACAAGTCTAAAGTCACAATTACCAATTATCTCTTAACATGTAAGGTGCAAAATTAAAAGAAAATGTAAGAAATGCTTAATAAAGTGTAATAAAATAGTGCAATGTGTTTATTATATCAGATGCCTTTAGAGAAAACTACAGCAAAAATATATTGTTGTAATATAATTGAGTTTGATGTTAATTCACTGGCGGGCCACCAGGGGGCAATACCGCGCTGTATACTATGTGTGTCGAGTGCACTGAATGCAATAAAAGAAGAATACCGTTTTCTCCATTTCTTTTTCCTCTGGTTGTCTCACACAAAAAGCAAGTAATATTATAGATGTTAGTTGTGCATATTGGCATAATTGTCATACCAAAGAATAAACTACCCGCCAATGTGGCTAGTGAGACTAAAGTTATTACCCGCCACAGCCGAATTTTACCCGCATTTGGCGGGTGCCGATGTCAACGCCATCTTGTCTCCGTTTATGCTTCCTGAATCGCGACCGTATTACTTCCGGGTCCTAGAGCTGGTCGCGGAGCGAGTGCGCATGACAGCAACCAAACTAGCTTCGCAACCAGCGTTTTCTTCCGACAAAGAATAAAAAAAATATCGAACATTTTTTAATTGATATCGATCACATGTCTATCGCGAAACATATCGTTATCATTTAACGCCCAGGCCTAGTTACAGTGGCTTGCAAAAGTATTCGGCCCCCTTGAACTTTTCCACGTTTTGTCACATTACAGCCACAAACATGAATCAATTTCATTGGAATTCCACGTGAAAGACCAATACAAAGTGGTGTACACGTGAGAAGTGGAACGAAAATCATACATGATGCCAAACATTTTTTACAAATAAATAACTGCAAAGTGGGGTGTGTGTAATTATTCAGCCCCCTTTGGTCTGAGTGCAGTCAGTTGCCCATAGACATTGCCTGATGAGTGCTAATGACTAAATAGAGTGCACCTGTGTGTAATCTAATGTCAGTACAAATTAGGGCTGGGCGATATGGCAAAAAAATAATCTCGATAATTTTTGGCCCATATTGAACGATATAAGCTGTTAATGCTGCCAGCTTTAAAAGAGAATCCCAACAATGACTGAAGCCGCAAAAATTAAAGGGTTCATTAAATTTAAAGTATAGTTTATTAACAAAAACAGATGACAGATTTGGCCTTAAAAATCAAGATACTATAGGCACATACTCAGAATCTTTACAAGGCAAAGATTTTTATAAAAAAAAAAAAAAAATACTTGTCTGTGATGATAAAAAGTATCTTGTGATGATAAATTACAATGTTTTGAGATTTTTAAACAATAATGAGAAACAACATTTAGACCACACACACACACACACTAGGGCTGTCTTATTATCCCACAATTCAGAGTTAAATGAAGGCTATTTCACACGGCCACAATAAACTGACATAATGGCTTAAGGATGCAATGACAACAAAAATGGAATGAATTATGCAGCTATCAATCTGGGCCAGGACAATTTCACTTTTACTATAGAGTTGGGTACCTGCTATGTGTTGTATAGTTCATATTTGCTTGGCCAGAATGGTTTAAGCCACCAAAATAACGTTTTATTGATAAACTGCACAGCTTTCGCCAGTGTGAACACTCCCGTTAGTAACGAGGCGAATAAGGAGCAAAACTTCAGCCGCAGAATGAGACAATAAGACGCAATAAGGAGCCAAACAAATCGGATGCTGCGAATAAGAGGCTAACTTCAGCCTCGTGTGCTTAGGGGCATCATATCTTTCGCTAGAAAGTTAGAAACGGCTCTGGTTATATCCTTGCTCCTTTTGGACACCTTTCATAAGGTGTAATGGCCACGAAAGACGACACGATCGATATCTGCTTTGGTACAGCCCCACTGCTAGCCCTGCTAGTTGACGGAGTAGCATCGGCCCGCATTTTCATGCTTTCAGTGTGGTCGTGTGGGAGTTCGTGCTACCTTTTTTGTATAATAATAACTCGATATGTATGGATAATAACTCGAGGTTAGATTCATTTTCGTCGCTGCTTCCACTCATTTTCTTTTGTCGTCCTAGTGTCGTTTGCTTCGCAAAGAGCGGTACGCGCAAGTTGTTGTTGACAATTGGTTGTTGCCGTTTTGTTCTGCTGTGTGATTGACTCAGATTAATCCATATCGGGCAAAAAATGTCTTTCATCGTTTTTAAAATCAAATAAATCGCGATCGTTTATCGGCCCAGCCCTAGTACAAATACAGCTGCTCTGTGACGGCCTCAGAGGTTGTCTAAGAGAATATTGGGAGCAACAACACCATGAAGTCCAAAGAACACACCAGACAGGTCAGGGATAAAGTTATTGAGAAATTTAAAGCAGGCTTAGGCTACAAAAAGATTTCCAAAGCCTTGAACATCCCATGGAGCCACTGTTCAAGCAATCATTCAGAAATGGAAGGAGTATGGCAGAACTGTAAACCTAGTAAATATGTATGGCAGAACTGTAAAACTGTAAACAAGACCGTCCATCTAAACTCACAGGCCGAACAAGGAGAGCGCTGATCAGAAATGCAGCCGAGAGGCCCATGGTGACTCTGGACGAGCTGCAAAGATCTACAGCTCAGGTGGGGGAATCTGTCCATAGGACAACTATTAATTCAATTCAATTTTATTTGTATAGCGCTTTTAACAATTGACATTGTCTCAAAATAGCTTTATACAATCAAAAGAATTATTTAAGTTTGTATGGAATGTGAATGTGTATGAATCAAAATGTTCAGATAGTCCCTGGTGAGCAAGCCGAGGGCGACAGTGGCAAGGAAAAACTCCATGAGATGGTAATAGGAAGAAACCTTGAGAGGAACCAGACTCAACAGGGAACCCATCCTCATCTGGGTGAACTATTAGTCGTGCACTGCACAAAGTTGGCCTTTATGGAAGAGTGGCAAGAAGAAAGCCATTGTTAACAGAAAACCATAAGAAGTCCCGTTTGCACAGCAAACATGTGGAAGAAGGTGCTCTGGTCAGATGAGACCAAAATGGAACTTTTTGGCCAAAATGCAAAACGCTATGTGTGGTGGAAAACTAACACTGCACATCACTCTGAACACACCATCCCCACTGTCAAATATGGTGGTGGCAGCATCATGCTCTGGGGTGCTTCTCTTCAGCAGGGACAGGGAAGCTGGTCAGAGTTGATGGGAAGATGGATGGAGCCAAATACAGGGCAATCTTGGAAGAAAACCTCTTGGAGTCTGCAAAAGACTTGAGACTGGGGCGGAGGTTCACCTTCCAGCAGGACAACGACCCTGAACATAAAGCCAGGGCAACAATGGAATGGTTTAAAACAAAACATATCCATGTGTTAGAATGGCCCAGTCAAAGTCCAGATCTAAATCCAATCGAGAATCTGTGGCAAGATCTGAAAACTGCTGTTCACAAACGCTGTCCATTTAATCTGACTGAGTTGGAGCTGTTTTGCAAAGAAGAATGGGCGAGGATTTCAGTCTGTAGATGTGCAAAGCTGGTAGAGACATACCCTAAAAGACTGGCAGCTGTAATTGCAGCAAAAACTGGTTCTACAAAGTATTGACGCAGGGGGCTGAATAATTACGCACACCCCACTTTGCAGTTATTTATTTGTAAAAAATGTTTGGAATAATGTATGATTTTCATTCCACTTCTCACATGTACACCACTTTGTATTGGTCTTTCACGTGGAATTCCAATAAAATTGATTCATGTTTGTGGCTGTAATGTGACAAAATGTGGAAAAGTTCAAGGGGGGCGAATACTTTTGCAAGCCACTGTACATACCTCAAAAATCTGAAATCATTTAGGCCAGAATTGGGTATATTACTAGACTACAAAATTATGTTTTTGGGATACCCTGTATATTAAAACTAGAGATGCTCCGATCAGCATTTTTGGAGCCGATCACCAAGTTCATGATCTGTTGATTGCCGATCACTGGCGCTCACAGAATGGCAGGTGAATCTTTTATCTATAATCTAGCAGAGTTTACACCATTTGTAGTAGGGCTGCACGATATATCGAAAAAATATCGTTATGGCGATAATGGCATGCGCGATAACCATATCGCAAAGAGTTGCGATAAATACTTTATGTGCCAAGCATTTGTGTGTCCAAATTTGACCAATCAGATGGGCCCTTACTATGTTTATACCCGCTTATATCTTTATATATCTTTATATATATATATATATATATTATTTATATCTTTATACTTCATTCTGTCGCGAACTAACCCAGAAGACTTAGCGATTAGCCGCGATTAGCCGTTAGCTCTTTATAGACGGTAAACCCAAACGCGGAAGCAAGTGAGTAGGCAGGATAACCACGCGAATTAGTCTAAGGACTTTCACAGAAGGGGAGTAAGGGAAAAACACATATTTAACCCGCGTCCTATAAACACACACTCGAATCAGAAAGTAAACAATCTGAAACGACATGGCGAACTCAGTGACTAAGCTGTATGCAATGGCTAGTTTACTCATCTTATACTTCCGGGTTCGCGACCGCATTACTTCCGGGTCCTAGTGCCGGTCGCGGAGCGAGTGTGCGTGCGTGTGTGACAAAGTATTTTATTTTTTTAAATTTTTGTTTAATATTCATTTTCATTAAAAAAAAAATAAATAAATAAAAACAGGCAAGCCAAAGAGAATATTTAGTTTAAAAGATGCTCTTGTTTTAAGACACTATTGATGAGTGTATGGTTCCACGTAAATAAAAAGTCTTGTTTGAAAGTAATTCATATTGTGTTGGCAGGTTTATAGTAACAGCAAACCAGAAGTCAGAATATCTGCTGAGGGGTTTAAGGCTGAATCCCAATTCTATTTTCTACCCCTTCCCCTACCCCTCGCCCCTTCCCCTTGTCCCTTGAAACGAAGTGGAAAGGGGAAGGGTTTAAATTTTTCCCCTAAGAAATGGGACACCACTACAACACTGTTATACGTCATCATACATTGTCGCTAGTTCCTAATGTTACGTCAGAGGACATGCGCCGATGTTTATCACACATTCCAATAAGAGAGAGATTACTCACTCCCAAAGTTTTTTTGCGCCGTATTTCGATTTCACCACGAAAACGGATGAGCCTTCGGGTTTCCTCTGCCGTCCCTATACAGAATATAAATTACAAAACTGTGGTCACGTTGCAATAAGCAAGAATAGTGTAAGCACCGTTCATTTACATGTACACATATGGCCGTAAGCAAAACAAACAATGCGTTATCAAATGCTCGGCAAACTGCCGTGCTACTGAACTTTCATATTTGTTTGTAGCATGCAGTAAAGTGTATGTGAGATAAAAATATATATTTGTAATATCGTGCAATCTGTGCTATCCGCTAGCAAACTTTAGTGATTTTTTTGCAAACGTTTCTTTACAGAACATCACCATAAACACAAACACAAGACTAGAGGTAATATACATATAATGAAAGCTTGTCATAAAAATCTTTATTAATGGCAAAAATTAACATTTATGGGTCTGTTTGCTCGAGTGAGCAGCCATGTTGAAAATTTTGCTTAGCCCTTCGTTTGAAGTGAGGTCCCGAAAAATCTTCGTTTGGAGGGCTATCTGGCCCTTCCCCCCTCCCCCTACACCTCCAACCAAAAGAGAAATGAGACACCTCTACCCCTGCACGTGAACGCGCCAAACGGAGGGGTAGGGCTAAGTGTAGGGGTAAGGGGTAGAATTGGGATTCAGCCTAAGTCATTCATAGTGTTTTGAAGTCTAAATATTTGCAACTTCCTTGACATATAGTTTCTTTTTCGCCTGAATTAGATTTAATTACATCAGATGAATATCTATTACCTGTTTATTTTAGTATGATCATTACATATAAATAAATAATTAAAAAAAATAGGCAATAATAATAAAAAAAAAATGCATTTCTCTAGGGAAATGTTATATCGCAAGAAATATCGTTATCGCAGTACTCAACAACAATATCGCATATTTTCCTAATATCGTGCAGCCCTAATAATAATACATTATTACATTACATACATATTCTAGATTACCCTAATTTGTAGAAATGAAATTAACTCTAAATTAACTATATAAAAAAAAGAAAACTGTAGAAATAGGCTACAGTCAAGATCTTGAAGAACCACCAAGTGTTTATTTTAGAAAATGAGAACTTAAGGCTACTGTAGACCATCTTTCCCAAATAAGGCAGAGTAACTTAAAATTATTCCAAAAAAAGAGCCGTCAGGCAGACCAACATCAGATCAGCTTAATGGGATGTAGCCTCTTAATACACTTAATACATTTTATAATTGGCAGCAAAATGTAAAACTTGTTACACCAAAACTGGCTACTGCCACAAAGGACAAAACTATGGCAAGTTTTTTTTTCCTGTTATTATTGTAGTTGAGGAAACAACTACATCAGATACAAAAAATAAAATAATGGAAGCCTGTATTTTATTACATTAGGTTCGCTTCCAATAAACGAAACAGTTATTTCTAATACTTCATTCAATAAATACATAAGTAATTAAATACTAACCGAAGACACGTCTTATAAAAGAAATGTTGCACGCGTGTGCAGACCTAGTCTAGCGTGCACAGAATCGAGGAGTCGCGCTGTTAATAATCAAGCTGTTGAGCGCGCAGTGGAGACATTGCACGCGCATAGAGTGCTTTGTCTGTTCTCAAAATGTCAAACCTCGCACTCAGAATTGTGGCGGGAATATAAAGCCATATGCATTGCACGTGTGAAAAAGTCGCGCGAGTAATTTCCGTCAAGTGATTGGCTTTTTTGATCTGCGCTTTTGGGGTTCGCCGATCAAGCTATTTTTAGCCAATATCGGCCGATCATGATCGGTGGCCAATCAATCGGAGCATCACTAAATAAAACATACACCACGGTCCAAATTATTAAGCAAATTGGGTTATGTGTCAAACATTAAATGTTTAGTTTTTAAATTAAACTCATGGATGGTGTTGTGTCTCAGGGCTCTTTGGATCATTGAAATGAATCTCAGACACGTGTGATAATTAGTTTGCCAGATGAGTCCAATTAAAGGAAAAGTACTGAAGGTTGTTCCACACTATTAAGCAGGACACAGGTTTCAAGCAATATGGGAAAGAAAAAGGATCTCTGCTGCCGAAAAGCATCAAATATTGCAATGCCTTGGACAAGGTATAAAAACATTAGATATTTCATGAAAACTTAAGCGTGATCATCGTACTGTGAAGACATTTGTGGCTGATTCAGAGCACAGACAGGTTCGTGCAGATGAAGGCAGAATGAAGAAGGTTTCTGCCAGACAGAATTAAGGATTAAGAGAGCAGCTGCTGAAATGCCATTACAAAGCAGCAAACAGGTATTTGAAGCTGCTGGTGCCTCTGGAGTCCTGCGAACCTCAAGGTGTTCCTTTAGAGGCTTGCAGTTGTGCATAAACCTACTATTCGGCCCCTAATCAATGCTCACAAGCAGAACCGGTTGCAGTGGGTCCAGGCATACATGAAGACAAGTTTTTAAACAGTCTTCTTTACTGATGAGTGTCGTGCAGCCCTGGATGGTCCAGGTGGATGGAGTAGTGGATGGTTGGTGGGTGGCCACCATGTCCCAACAATGCTGCGACGTCAACAAGGAGGTGCCGGAGTCATGTTTTGGACCAGAATCATGGGCAGAGAGCTGGTAGGCCGCTTTAGGGTCCCTGAAGGTGTGAAAATTAACTCTGCAAAGTATATTGACTGACCACTTTCTTCCATGGTACAAAAAGAAGAACCATGGCTTCCGCAACAAAATCATCTTCACGCAGGACAATGCACCATCTCATGCTGCAAAGAATACCTCTGTGTCATTGGCTGCTATGGGCATAAAAGATGAGAAACTCATGGTGTGGCCACCATCCTCCCCTGACCTCAACCCCATTGAGAACCTATGGAGAATCCTCAAAAGATCTATGGAGGCGGTTTGATTCAAAACAGCAGCTCTGGGAGGCTATTCTGACATCCTGCAAAGAAATTCAAGCAGAAACTGTCCAAAAACTCACAAGTTCAATGGATGCAAGAATTGTGAAGGTGATATCAAAGAAGGCGTCCTATGTTAAGATGTAACATGTAGCCCTGTTAGGATGTTTTTGATTTAAATAGTTTTTGATTTCTTTAAATATGACCTCCTAATGCTGCAAATTCAACAAAAGCCTATTTTCAGTTCTTTACAGCCTATAACATATTTTAACTTTTTTTTTTATATCATCATTTGGAGGTTTGTTCAATAAAATTCTAATTAAACCCTAATAGTTGATGACCAGATAATTATACTGACTGTCATTTGCATTTACTAATTATGAAAATCATAGAAAGATATCATTTGCGTAATAATTTGGAACGCAGTGCAGTAATGCAAAAAATGCTCTGGGTTTTAGGGGCTGACAAACATTGCCATCTTTCTACAAAATAGTATTTTTAGTTTTTACTTTGTGTTACTCTTCACAAGTGTAAATAGAGGGAAAGGTTAGTAGATTGGATCTCTGAAATGTGGAACTAAAATATTAAACACAGTGGTACCTCAGCATATAAATTTAATCAGTTCTGGAGGCGAGTTCGGAAGGCGTTTTCCCTTAGAAAATACAGTGGAACCTCGGTTTTGCGAGTGTTCCGTAAGACGAGCAAACATTTTTAATAAATTTTGACTTAAAGTACAAGCAAGTCTTGGTTTACAAGCATGTATCACACATGCCCTTCTTGTTTTGACGCCGAGCGTCACGTGATCACAACTGAGCCAACGTTTTTTTCTCTCTCTTGCGCTGCAGGTAATCATCTCCCCTGCTTGATCATAGTGCTCATCTCTTACTGGTATAAACAACATCCCTGTGTGTGTGTTTTTCTTTCTTAAAAAAGCCCCCACCCCAAAAAACTAAAAATAACGGAAAATAAAACAGATTAACCTCCCCTTACCTTAAAAAAAAAGTTTTAAAAAATCCAGACAGATAAGTGTTTCCGTTTATGCGTCCAGGAGCTGTGTGCGCGCGAGCGAGTCCTCTCCTCTTACTTTAGCTTCATACACAAACCTACACACATTAATGGAAAGACAGTTTTATCGGAAAAATTAGCAAGGAACATTGCTAATAGGGTTGTGTACCGAACACCGGTGCCAAGACGGCACCGGTACCTATAGAACCGGTTTGTACCGGACCGGAACAGAACGCGAATTTCAGTGCCTCATTTCGGTGCCACTTAAATGCCTGAACTGTCGATTGAAATATTTGTTCTCTAGATTCATATAAGATTAAAGATAAAGAAATTAAAAGCACAATTCATCCGGAAATGAGAGACCATCCGACATGCGCGTGAATGCAGTAACTAACGTTACTCTCGCTCTGACGGCAGCAGGCGGTCTACCGATAGCTTAGCATGCTAAATTAAACAACTTTCGTTAAAATGCCTAAAACTAAACAGTCGAAAGTGTGGCTACATTTCACAAGAAAGTGAAGCGCGACGTGCAGCAAGTGTTTTACAGCAGTTGCGTGTAAAGGCGGAAACACGTCAAATCTAATGAAACATTCGAGGGCAGACGGAATAAAGTTAAAAGCAGAATAAATACACGGAATAAAGTTAAAAGCAGAGGGAGGCACCGTGTTTAACAGCTTGCGGACAACAGCTGGCGCTATCGGTGTGGACGAGCCTCAGTCCCAGTCACACCAACTGTAGGAAAAAGAGTCACCGATTATGATGCCGACAGCAGACTTTCCGCAGGTTAGTAGTAGGATGATGTTAGTAATAGTAATTAGCAGGGGCGTAGATTTAGGGTGGACGGTGGTGATGTGTCCCCACCAATATCCTCCGACCATTGAAATGTCCCCACCAATAATTTAATCCACTTAAAAAAAACAATCGTTCTGTCAACATTAACCTAGACACGCAGAAAGGGATAAATCACGTTCTCTCCTTGAGTCCTCCCGCCCCCAAAACACATATGAACATTTTGATTGGCTGTGCCTTTAACTGCTATCATGTGATAGGCTATTGGCTGCGTTCAGATACAAGCAGCGCCGTGCGAGAAGGTGTGTTGGGTGACAGACATACATGATGAAAAAAAAGAAGCTGGACATAAGGAGCTTTTTTTTTTCCCAAAGAAAAGTGTAAGTCACTTCAAGTTCGCTAGTGAATCCATCAAAGTAACGACAACAGTTAACGTTAATGCTAGTGTTTTTTTTTTTTTTATCGCTTTGACTCACATTCATTACAGCAGGCCAGGTTATAGTCTGTGAATACGGACTTAAAACTAACAGCAGATTAAACAGCTAAATGTAAAAGTATAAATATGATCCCTGTCAGTTCTCCTAATCTAATGACGACTATTTGTCAGAGATCAGTCTTGTGAAAGAAATTTATATTGTACATACTAATATTGCCATGGCTAGAATTTAGTTGACAGTTCACCAATAGACAAATCCACTTCGCACAAATAGTTTTTAAAATGCATTCACTGACTTGGCAAACATTAATGATTTGATTTGAGGTTTGCACACTAAGACTCAGAAAAAGTGAAATAAAAAATGTTTATCCTGTTTTGTCAGGTGACAGAACCTAAACAACTGTGCTGTATATCAGACAGCGATGGAGAGAGAAGGGGTCACAGGTGATGCTGAACGATGACTTGATATTATTATACCTACAATAGCTTGCAAAAGTATTCGGCCCCCTTGAACTTTTCCACATTTTGTCACATTACAGCCACAAACATGAATCAGTTTTATTGGAATTCCAGGTGAAAGACCAATACAAAGTGGTGTACACGTGGGAACGAAAATCATACATGATTCCAAACATTTTATACAAATAAATATCTTCAAATATCTTTACTTTAATATATATACTGATGTTTGAGATGTTTCATTTGCACTATGGCTCAATAAAGAATAGTTTTTATTTTATTAAAGACTATCTTTTTGTCAGTTATTAAACATTCCTTTAACATTACACTATTCCTTAATTTAACTTAATGAATTGCATTTTGAGTGGATTAATATCAGTCGAAGCATTGCTAGTATTAATGTATATTCATTTTGCAACATATTAAAAAAACATGCATTCCGTGGACGGAGTTGGGGTGGGGGGTTGGTGAGTGGGGCAGGGGATTGGGCGGTGGGGGATTAGTTGGAGTCATAGGTCCCCACCAATGTCCAGAGCAAACCTACGCCCTTGGTAATTAGTAATAGTAATAGTAGTAGTAATGTTAATAGCAAAATGCAAATCTTGCATTCATGCTGACAAATAGTCAAACAATTTGTAAAAAAACTAATGTAACATGGATTCTGTTTATAATTATGGCTTTCCAGCCTGTACTAGTAGCACTACAACAGTGACCCCATTTACCATTGTAAAGAAGGCTATACATGTCCTGTGCAGGGCAATAAGTCAGGAAAGGAGTCGTGTATTGACAGAAAAGGCAAATATGGTGAAATTTCTGCAAAAAAATTGCTAAAATTTGAAGCTTACATATTCATATATACTTTAAACTTTTAATATATTGTTCAATTTTAAGCATAAAATTTTTTGTTCAATAAAAATTAATTCTTGAGTCATCCACTATAATTTTGTGGCTTAAAAGTATCGGTTCAGGCACCGTTTTGGCACCGGTACCGTTTTCAAAGTATCGATTTGGCACCGGTATCGAAAAAAACCCAAACGATACCCAACCCTAATTGCTAATAACTCTCGAATGAGCGCACGCTAACGGAATCACTGCTGTAAATAAAAAATTTATAAAAATAACCTTTGAAAAGTATCACGACAGAGCAGTGTTTCTGCGTAGAGCAGTGTGTGTGTGTGTGTGTGTGTGTGTGTGTGTGTGTGTGTGAGAAGGCGAGAGGAGGAGGGTGTGTGTTGCGTATGTATGTGTGTGAAGGCGAGAGGAGGAAGGTGTGTGTGCGCGTGCGTGCGTGCACACAACACACAGAGACACACACAGAGAGAAAATGGATCTTTAACCACTCTAATGAGACTTGCTTTTGCAAGGTAATAAACACGTAACAGGTAATAAACAGTGCACACTACAACTTTATCAAAAGTTTTATTGATAAACTGCGCAGCTTTGGCCAGCGTGAACACTCCCGTTAGTAACGAGGCGAATAAGGAGCTAAACTTCAGCCGCAGAATGAGACGCTGCGCAATAAGGAGCCAAACAAATCGGAAGCTGCGAATAAGGAGCTAAACTTCAGCCTTAGGGGCATCATATCTTTCGCTAGAAAGTTAGAAACGGCTCTGGTTATATCCTTGCTCCTTTGGGACAGCTTTCATAAGGTGTAATGGCCACGAAAGACGGCATGATCGATATCTGCTTTGGTACAGCCCCACTGCTAGCGCTACTAGTTGACGGAGTAGCATCGGCCCGCGTTTTCATGCTTTCAGTGTGGTCGTGTGGGTGTGGTCGTGTGAGTTCGTGCTACCTTTTTTGTCGACAATTTCAACATCTTTGGATAATAACTCGAGGTTAGATTCACTTTCATCGCTGCTTCCACTCATTTTTTTTTTTTTGTCTCCTGGTGTCAAGTTTGCTTCGCAAAGTGCGGTAGGAAATTAACTTTGACCTGCACGGCACGCGCAAGCTGCACGCTGATTGGCTGTTGTCGTATTGTTCTGCTGTGTGATTGGCTCTTAGATTAATCCATATCGAGCAAAAAATGTCTAGAGCTTTTCATCGTTTTTAAAATCAAATAAATCGCGATTCGATATGATATCGTTTATCGGCCCAGCCCTAGTGTAAACAGACTTGCCACTCCATTCTCCCTGATTGCTGGTAGTGGTTTTTAAACAGTTCAATCACAAAGCGTTGTGATGGCGCATTATTTAGAAGTATCCAAATAATGTCATTGCAGAGGCAGAAAACATGGGTGATATGATAATGTGATGAGAGATCCCCCTCTTTCTCTTTCCTCTCTCCCCCTGTCTCCCCCTTTCACTCTTTCTCTCTCTCTCTGTCGAGCTACACGTCATTCCTGAGCTGCCAGTGATCCAGACTCCCTCTGCGCTCCGGACCTGTCTGATCCATCCTGGTGCCCCGTTTCTGGTTGGAGGTCTCGTCGCATGGATGCCCCGTGTGTCTTTTTGGGATGCGTCTGGTGTCTGGGGATGATTCTATCTACTGGTGTTGTCAGCTGTTTCTCTGAGGACTTGACAATTCGATAGTTCTGGACTGGACCCTTCTACAAGTCTATCTGAGTCTCCAATAACTACCTGGACTCCATTTTAACATCAATTAACATCAACTATTATAGCTGAACTGCCTGCCACCTAACACACTGTATAAATGCAGATCATTTCCTGCTATCTGTTCCACCCAGATGAGGATGGGTTCCCTGTTGAGTCTGGTTCCTTTCAAGGTTTCTTCCTATTACCATCTCAGGGAGTTTTTCCTTGCCACTGTCGCCCTCGGCTTGCTCACCAGGGACTATCTGACCATTTTGATTCATACACATTCCATACAAATTTTAATAATTATTTTGATTGTGTAAAGCTGTTTTGAGACAATGTCAATTGTTAAAAGCGCTATACAAATAAAATAAACTTGAATTGAATAAAGAAAAATTTAAGAATGAAATCTGTGGCTAACATTTAATATGTTGGATCCTACAACAGAAGCAATTAATCTTTAGCAAAATGTGCTTTTCTCACTTTCGCTATTACGAACAATAACTAATTAATCATAATCCCACGTGACTCCCTTCCCTCTATCAAATACAAATACACACTCTGAAATTGTTCCAACCCTCCATATCACCCACTTCTGTGGTGATGACAGATAAATCACTCGCCGTCTTCTAAGCGGTCCAATAGCAGACTGATTAAAAACCGCTACTAGCCATCAGGGAAAATGAAGTGACAAGTCCATTTTCACTGAGATCTCTCTCTCTCTCTCTCTTGCACACACGTGTGTAAGCATACATGCATACATAAGACTGCAATGATAAAGAGAACAAATAAAACTTAGGACCAGAGAAAGCGCAAGTAGTCAAATGTTGCATATTCAAAGAAACAGCTTCACGGGAGCATGTTGCAGGTTTGAGATTAACGTAGTCTGATTGTGTATCAAAAAAGGTTATGATTGGTTATGTTTACAAGTTTTAAAATTGTTTAATAATGTATTAGCTAGACATTTACAGAATGCCAAACTAAAAAAAAAGTGCAAATTGTCATCTTGGAATTGTGATATTATTGTATGGGCTGGTCCCTGATGATTCCTGGCCTTTTAATGATGTGATTTTAGCACAAAACTATACAACTCTTTTTTTTATTTATCATTTATTACATTAAAGCCTCAAATTTATAAAATGATCAACATTTTCAAGAAGTTTTAAAAGCTAAGTTGCAGTATTGCCTGGTTAAAAAATGCTGGAGCAAACAAGTTGTTCCTTTAGTATTTACTACAAAACGGGACCAAGCGCAGGGTTCCAAACCCATTCAACACAAAAGTATCAACTGAGATGTCGAGTTAATGCAAGTTATGTAATTAATGTCCGTAAATCACATAACAGAAATATGACTAGTTAGAGTACTGGCACAAAGGCAGTTAATTATCTAACACTGTTAGATAATAATATAAGAGATAATTGCGCTCACTGGACCACATAGAAGACAGCCGCCACGTTCACGACACCATCTGTACACCATCTTGCTGGTATTTTTGATAGGACAAAACTTTTTTTTTTCCTGACTTAAACACGGATGGCATTGTACAACTGTAACCTAAAATACTCATGCTTTGGGAAATTTCTGATTAACAAATTAACGTTTGGTCCATCGCAATAATTTAACGTTACCTGAGAGACAAAACGATTAATTATCAGTAAACTTTATTCCAATAAAATTCATTACTGAATATTACATCGTGCTGCAGGTAATCCAGCAAATATTGTTCAACAACATCGTGCAGATCATTTTTAACTCAGCATTTTCACCGTACATCGTTCTCACAATTTAATTACATTAATAACTTGGTAAATACCAAACTTACAAGCAGCTTTTGTTATAGATAACCAATAATTTACCAATCCTAATCTTATGGAATTTTATAACCCTGTGTTGTTACTATATAACTACAAACCAGTGTTGCTAAGCACTCTTAAATCAAGTTATGAGGTATCGGTCGAAGACAGAAAAACATACCTCGTATCTATATGTAGATGAACCGACAACTGTTACACTCAGAAGTCTACAAATTCCTCCAATTGATTCGAAACGCTGTAGTAAACGTCTTAATTGCTGCCCCAGTATATATTACTAACACGGCCACGACACACAGCAATGGCTGACTTGCAATGGACCATTAGTCTGCCGCTTCCTGTTTGTGTTACCAGTCAATCCTTCCGACAAGGACGTCGTTCTCAACCGCACCCCTGGATGTCGGAAGAAATATAATGAAATGAAGAATTTATATGAATTATAAAATTCGGTTTTATATTTGTGTGGTGGTACACATGTACTCCATCGGTCATCGTGTGAGTTTCCGGTAAAAATAAATAAATAAATAAAAAGTTTTGGTCGAAATGTGATGACTTATTTAAAGCATTAATTTAGAATAAATATAAATTTTGCTATGTCTATTGTTTTCCTTATTGTTAAATATTTTTTGATTTGCCTATTTTTTAAAAATAAAAATTCATCTATCTACTCTTACCAAAACAATTGGATTTGTTTCCAGTACGCTTGAATATAGTTACCACCGGAAATGCCACGTGTATACTAACCGGCGTCACAGTCTGATCTATAAATCTGCAATGACAGAGTGTTACTTTCAAATTATATTGTTCCACAACGAAGCCGTTGATAATCTACCGCGGTGAAGTAGGTTTGAAGTTATTCTAAAATATATTCGAGCTCCGGCTTCCAGATTCCGATTTGTAGCGTAGATTCGTAGCGAAAGCACCTCGCCTACTGCGCGAGTTAGGGACCGTCTGCAAATTACTGTCCAACAGAAATACGGATAATATTAATATTATAAAAAATCATATTTTAAATAAATGAATGTTGTTACTGTCAATGTGATGCATGATGTATAATGGTTTTGCATTATCACTTTGCATATTTATTAATATTTTTAAATAGAAAATTTAATGATTTTATTTCAATAACTTACAGGTCATGTGGCCTATTGCCTCAAAATCTATTCTAAAACACGTGGTCATCTGTACTGCAGAGGGCACAACCGTTTTTATCAAATATCATTTTGCATATTTATTAATATTTTTAATTGAAATTTTTATAATTTTATTTCAATAACTTTCAGATCATGTGACCTATTGGCTCAACGTCTATTCTATAATGTGTGTCTACCTGTCCTGCAGACGACACAAACATTTTAATTAATATTATAATTTTGCATATTTATTAATTATTAACAGTGGTGTCAAAAGTATTCACATTCATTACTTGAGTAGAAGTACAGATACTAGGGTTTAAAAAGACTTCTTTAGAAGTTGAAGTATCAACTCAAGCTTTTTACTCAAGTAAAAGTGTAAAAGTACTGGTTTCAAAACTACTTAAAGTATAAAAGTAATGTAAGGGGGGGGGGGGAGCATTAAGGATAAAAGCTTAGTCTGTGCCACAGGCCTGTATACTACTGTACACTAACACCTCATTAAAAAAAAAGAAAAATGTGTTATTTTTTTGTTCTATTTTTTAACGGCCATAGTGATTTGGGATACTGTATATGGCAATTGAAAAAGAATGCATTTTAGTACAATGCAAATACATTAAAGAACCATATATGCAGGGATTAAAGTTCTCCGTCGTTACGACGGATTTCCGTTAATTGTAGCGAGTCATCGACGGATTTCCGTCAATCACACTTCCGCCTGTCCTTAATGTCCTTAAAGACAGTGTATTCAGCCTGCTGAGGAGGATGTGATCAAAGCCTGGAGTGGAGCTACTGCACGTTCCTCTCTCCACTCTAAGCGTTTTTTTATCACTCCGGTATGAATCCACTCCGGGGTTGGTTTAGTTTTGAAGAACTACATGTCAGGCTGAGGTATAACTATATTTAAGATAGCATGGACACACTTAATGCAGGAAGGCTCCGATGTTTCGGAGATTGATAAAAGTGTAAAAAAATAAATAAATGGAGATGGGCTTGGCTTAGCGAAATTGGGGAGAATGGCAAGCCTTTTAGTTCGTGGACTAAAAAAATCAAACATCCAGGTAGGTGTCTTTGCACAGTATGCCACAGGAAACTTCAATATGGCAATAATGGCAAAACAAAGTGCGAGTTCGCCATCAGTCAGCAGCTCGTCACAATGCTGCCGTTCGTGCTCTAACAGTACACATGCTCCCTGTCTGCTGCCACAAGAACCACAACGGAGATTCACGCATCTGTGGCCGACCGTGTGCGCGATGTAAAAGTGCGCCTATGTTCTTTCATAGCGGAGCATGACCTGTCGGTCACAGTCAGTGGCGGTTTTAGGGTAGGGCGAAGTGGGTAGGCATTTTTTTTTATCATACGTGGGGGGCGGCACACGAACCTGGAGTAAAAAATAATAATCTGTGCCGCTAAGCGGTTTTCTATTATCTGTGCTACCTGCGCTCGCGCCGCCCCTGAATGAGCCGCATAGGAGCTGAGCGAGCGGAGAAGACCGGGAAGGGGGGAGGGATGTTTGAGCGGAGAGGAGAGCGGGGGGGGGGGGGAGGATGGCGGGACGCAGAGTACAGTTCACCTCTCCCAAATGAAGCAGACTAGAAGGGGGCTAAATGATGTCTACCTGACTTTCTTACTAATAACACACATTTCATTCAAAATATTATAAACACACACCAGTAATTTGCACTTTTTTCATTTATTTAATTGTGTGAAATGGCAAATAAAAATAGATAAAAACGATTATGATGTGGAGGTGAATTGGTTTAGTCTTGACTTCTGGTCGTGAGTGACAGCGTTGGGGGAAATCTGCTGATTGTCGAATCGTCGATTATAAAGTATAAACACAGTGATGGAGAGAAAAAGGCCAAAGCTGTCAGGGGCCCAATTTAGAAACAAAAGAAAAGAAGATGAGGAGAAACGTATAAAAGATAAAGGTATATACTGTAACAATGTTCTCTCTGTATGATTAAGTGATTCATGTCATCATGTTAGTGGTATAACGTTAACTCTTAGGTTTGTTAGCCTTCTTGCTTATGATGCTTGCTATGCTTACCTTGCTAAAAAACACACACACACACACACACACAAAATAAAAGCCTAATTTACAAACTATCACAGAAATTCTAATGGTTTCTATTAAATACCACAAAATGTAACCACAAAATGTAACCACAAAATGATGCTTTGCAGCAAGACTGTTGCAAGTACAGTTATTTATTTCCATTGTTTATTATGTTAATGTTGGCTATAACCAATATATTTACAATATATTTACAGTATACTGTAAATAGCCAGTTTAATTTACATATGTGTAGTAGGCGCCGGGAGGGAGTCTCGCCCAGGGCGCACTTCAGTGTAGAACCGCCACTGGTCACAGTCTCACAACCACTAGTTAATTTAATGCAATCAGTTGTCAAAGACAAGAGTGCACTTTCAAGATTGTCTATGTCTAATGCACATGCTATACTACTTGCACACATGGCATTGCTGCTTACAGGAAATCCGATTTGTCATCTAAGCTGAAAACGAAGATGTTTTCTTTAAGATACATAAAACATGCACTGAAAAAGCACTTTTTGGAATTTAATGGTGGTGCTATTACTTTTTTCTGTTAATTATTAAGAGTTTCACAAAACATTGTTTGGTGTTATAAGATAAATAAAAACATGCACTGAAAAGATATGTGGTAGATGGTTGATTATTTGTCAAGGATTATTTGTTTTATGGAGGAGAAGATATGATAACTAGTTGCCTATAAGTATTTTAATGGTGCAAAAAGTCAAACTTCAGAGGCATGTCATCAGTAACCTTTATTGGAATGTAAATGTACATCCAAGCTTAGCTGCAGGAATCTGTGAGGGCATCATACAAAAAAATGTGTGTACCCAGGGCAGGCTTAGTAACAATTACCCTTGTATGGTCGTCTACAATAAACATTAGTGCTGTCAGAATGAATGATTAATAAAAATTTATATATATATATATATATATATATATATATATATATATATATATATCTCATTCCTGTTACCTTCCTGGTGCTGTTACCTTCCTCGCTGTGACGGTTAACCCCTAGAGGGCGCCTAACGCCCATTTTTGTTTTTGTTTTGTAGTTTGTTTTAAGTTTTGTTTTGACTTCAGTTCCCAGTTTGCACCTCGGTCAGGTGACGTAAGAAGCTCGCCTGAACCGAGGAAAGCCAATTATCATTTGATTATGTTTTGGATAAATAGCCTGGCTGAACAGCAGTCAGGGGGGTATTCCAGGAAGCAGGTTATGTGACATACCCGGATAAGTTTGAGGGTAAGTTAGTGGATAACCTCAACTTCCGGTTCCAAAAACGGAGGTAACTTTCTGGGTATGTATGTAACCATAGCAACTTACTCTCTGAAGATAACCTGCTCGCAGGGATTAAAGTTCTCCGTCGTTACGACGGATTTCCGTCAATCACACTGTTCTGCCTGTCCTTAATGTTTAAAATTCACTTTTCATAATGTTAATGCTGTGTATATAT
Organism: Channallabes apus; assembly: GCA_030522415.1. Taxonomy (NCBI): domain Eukaryota; kingdom Metazoa; phylum Chordata; class Actinopteri; order Siluriformes; family Clariidae; genus Channallabes; species Channallabes apus. Next base: position 27,707 of record CM060125.1, on the reverse strand, counting down.
AGGCTTACATGGGTGTTAAATTAAGGAAAGACAGTGTATTCAGCCTGCTGAGGAGGATGTGATCAAAGCCTGGAGTGGAGCGACTGCACGTTCCTCTCTCCACTCTAAGCGTTTTGTTATCACTCCGGTATGGATCCACTCCGGGTTTTGGTTTAGTTTTGAAGAACTACGTGTCTGGCTGAGGTATAACTATATTTAAGATAGCATGGACACACTTAATGCAGGAAGGCTCCGATGTTTCGGAGATTGATAAAAGTGTAAAAACATAAATGGAGATGGGCTTGGCTTAGCGAAATTGGGGAGAATGGCAAGCCTTTTAGTTCGTGGACTAAAAAAAATCAAACATCCAGGTAGGTGTCTCTGCACAGTATGCCACAGGAAACTTCAATATGGCAATAATGGCAAAACAAAGTGCGAGCTCGCCATCAGTCAGCAGCTCGTCACAATGCTGCGGTTCGTGCTCTAATAGTACACATGCTCCCTGTCTGCTGCCACAAGAACCACAACGGAGATTCACACATCTGTGGCCGACCGTGTGCGCGATGTAAAAGTGCACCTATGTTCTTTCATAGCGGAGCATGACCTGTCGCTCACAGTCAGTGGCGGTTTTAGGGTAGGGCGAAGTGGGCAGCCGCCCAGGGCGGCATTTTTTTTATGTCACGTGGGGGGCGGCACACGAACCTGGAGTAAAAAATAATAATCTTTGCCGCTAAGCGGTTTTCTATTATCTGTGATACCTGCGCTCGCGCCGCCCCTGAATGAGCAGCATAGGAGCTGAGCGAGGAGGGGGGGGTGTTTGAGCAGTGAGGAGAGCGGATGACGGGGGCGCAGAGTACAGTTCACCTCTCCCAGATGAAGCGGACTAGAAGGGGGCTAAATGATGTCTACCTGACTTTCTTACAAATAACACACATTTCATTAAAAATATTATAAACACACACCAGTAATTTGCACTTTTTTCATTTCTTTAATTGTGTGAAATGGCTAATAACAATAGATAATAAAAGCGATTACGATGTGGAGGTGAATTGGTTTAGTCTTGACTTCTGGTCGTGAGTGACAGCGTTGGGGGAAATCTGCTGATTGTCGAATCGTCGATTATGGAGGGAGGGAGTCTCGCCCAGGGCGCACTTCAGTGTAGAACCGCCACTGGTCACAGTCTCACAACCACTAGTTAATTTAATGCAATCAGTTGTCAAAGACAAGAGAGCACTTTCAAGATTGTCTATGTCTAATGCACATGCTATACTACTTGCACACATGGCATTGCTGCTTACTGGAAATCCGATTTGTCATCTAAGCTGAAAACGAAGATGTTTTCTTTAAGATACATAAAACATGCACTGAAAAAGCACTTTTTGGAATTTAATGGTGGTGCTATTACTTTTTTCTGTTAATTATTAAGAGTTTCACAAAACATTGTTTGGTGTTATGAGATAAATAAAAACATGCATTGAAAAGATATGTGGTAGATGGTTGATTATTTGTCAAGGTATATATTTTTTTCAAAGATTACAAATAGCTTTTAAAATATGCAAACTGGCAATATTAAAGCGGTTTAATCTCCCCTAACGCTATTGGTCTCAACTATTTAAATAAAGTGTTTGTTAAAGGAATATGGCTCGGCCTGAAAAAAGTTCAGTCAGAAGATTTTTTTTCACTTTAATCCCTGCATACACAGTATGATGTGCAGTGAAATGCTTATACGACCGGCAGTGACCTTAAATTTGTTTATCGTATTTTTTATTCATATTTATTTATCTATAAGCTTTAATTTTCTTTAAGTAGGATAAAAATAGAAATGTACTGTACAAATAAGGACGTGCAAAATATAGAGGAAAAATATACATTTGTAAATTTAGTGTGTTTAAAAAAAACTTTCAAATTAAATATGAAAGACATTAAATCTCACTTAATATTAATTAGATTCCTCTCAGCACCGGCTACTTTAAAACTGAAAGCGTCTCCCTTTTCTTCTTGCTACCGATAACATTTTTGGGACCCTGCGGTGCTGCGTCTCACTAAATCTTACACAAAATACAGAGGAAGCGGAAAAAACACAACACATTTTACTTTCTTTACTTGTCTTTCCACTGACGTAACCAAGCCAGTGTCCGGTTCGGTCGCTTGTATTCCGAGGCAGGTTGCAGTTCTTAAGCCGAGTGTCTGAGTCTTATTGTATACTCTCTAATGGACCGCACAGTCTGGGTAAATAAAACAACTATTTAGTAGAGATGATTGTAAACACATGTTTATGAGGAGTTTGATGATCGTTTGTTCGTACACACACACACTGGAGATGTTTACTCTCTATTTTGTACTTGCAGCGACAAAATCACCTCGGACTTTGCGCTGTGTTCCTCATCTCTACTCCTGCCTGGAGGATCGTAACGCTGACGTGAGGAAGAAAGCCCAGGACGCGCTTCCAGTCTTCATGATGCACCTGGGTTATGACGAGATGAACAAGACCACGGCTGAGCTGAAGGTGATCAAAAGGCACAAAGAGTTTTCTCCAAGCACAAGCATCTCACACACACACACACACACACGGAGGAGATTTTGATAACTTTATGCAGCTTGGTCATTTATCATCACTGTGTGAAATGTCTCTTCCGCAGCCGGCGTGTAAAGATCAGCTTGTTGGTTTGTTGGAGAAGGCTCGATCAGCCATGCCTGCCAAACCCGTAGCACCTGCTGCAGCCAGCGCTGTAAAGCCGCCTCTGAAGCCTGCTGCAGCTCCCCCTGGTGAGCGACCCCTCCGTCACACACACACACACACACACACATCATCTACAGTATAAACCATACACACTTGATCAGCATCAGTTACTGACTTGTACGACTGACACAACGTTACAGTTCCAGAAAAACCTGTCGCGGTGAGTGAACAGCCTCCAGCAGAACCCAAAAAACCCAAACCGGCAGCTGCACCCAAAGCTAAGGTGAGCGAGTCGGACACACAGAGCTTCTACATGGAGACGAGGTTCTGTCCCTGTTATTTCCGTAATTAAGCAGAAGTCACAGTGGCAGCTGAACTCTAATGTGATGTTGAGCAGAAATGAGTAAACTCGTCTTCACCGGGGTTTTTGTTGTCTTCATGTTTCCAGCCTGTTGTGAAGAAACCTCCTGGCAAAGCTGAGGAAGATCGTAGCGGCCCCATCTTCATCCTCGTTCCCAATGGGAAACAGCAACAGATCAAAGAGGAGAAAAGTCCAAAGGTACGTCTTGTGAATTCCGATCTGCAGATTCTCTGATCAGAGTTACTCGTGATCGGATAATTGATCATGTGACTTGGACAGGACGTATTCAGGAAGCCCTAAAAACGTCAGATCTGTCATGTTGGGGTTTTAAAAAAATAATAAATAAATAAAAGGGAACATCTGAGTCGATCCACGTCACCCCGGTAAAGTGACTGTAGACTCGACCCGATGATTTTCAGGTTTCTTCGCTCCTGTTCTGTGTAGTTGTTGATCTTCTGCAGTTTGAGCGCTCCTATGGACCTTCACCCCAGCGTTAACGTGCAGGTTCCTGTGTGTGTGTGTGATGTTTGCAGGTGTTGAAGTGGAACTTTATGACCCCTCGTGAGGAGTTTGTTGATCATTTGAAGAGCCAGATGATCCCATGTGTGGCAAAATGGCTGATGGAGGATCTCTTTCATGCAGATTTCCAAAAACACATCAAGGCCATCAGCACCATGATGGAGGTGAGTGTGAAACTTTTCCTTAAAAAAAAAAAAAAAAAAAGGTATACACACACACACTTTTATACAGACTACAGCTGCTATAACGTGCTATAACATTCTTTAGCACCTGGAGGCGGAGTCTGAGGCCACAGTCAGCTGTCTGGATCTGATCCTGAAGTGGTTCACCCTGCGCTTCTTCAATACCAACACCAGCGTCCTGATGAAGGCTCTGGAGTATCTCAGGCTCCTGTTTGTCGCGCTCAGTAACCAGGACTACCATCTGACCGAGCACGAAGCCACGCTCTTCATCCCTTACCTCATCCTCAAGGTAGATTCCTTCAAACTGCTGTCTGTCGTCTCCTGCATACGCGAGCTCATGAATCCCCCTGATTGGCTGTCGCATCTCTTCTTTCACTTGATGAATATTTAAGATATTACAGGCGGGTTTGATGAGCAGCATGAGAGAAATGTAAAAACGTCTCCTGTGCACTCCTCCGTTTCAGATGGGGGAGCCGAAAGACGTGGTGCGTAAAGACGTGCGCAGCATCTTTAGCCTGATGCGTAAAGTCTACCCAGCTAGCAGACTCTTCCCTTTCCTTGTGGATGGAACGAAATCCAAAACCGCCAAACAGAGAAGCGGGTAAGACGTCCGGTTTGGACCTCCAGCTCGATAGGAGTGTCGAAGGGTTAATTATTATTTTTTTTAATTATGTTCAGCTTGGTTTATAAACAACCAGGACTTTCTTATTTTGGAGGAAAACATGTATTTAATTATAAAGTCAATCAATAACCGAGTCCGATGCTGATCTGTTAATCCCGTCTCGTGGTCCGTCTGCAGAGTGTCTGGAGGAGCTCGGCTGTCTGGTTGGTCAGTTTGTCCCGTCTGTGTTCCAGCAGACAGCAGCCAAGTCCTTGCGTGAAATTGCAGTACACATCGGCGATCGAGACACGGGTGTGCGTAACGCCGCGCTAAACACGGTCGTGGCAGCTGTGGAGAGCAAGTGTACAAGCTGATTGGCCAGGTGAGTCACCTGATGTCGGCTTTGTTTGTTCGTTTCCCTCCTCTCTGCGCGTGTGCATTGTGTAGATAAGTCGTATATATTTTTATACTCGTCAGCTGTCAAAAAAGGACATGAGCATGTTGGAGGAGAGGATCAAGCGCTCTGCTAAGAAATCCTCAGCCCTCGCTGCTCCTGTTAAATCTCAGCCGGAGGAGAAGACGTCTGCCCCGAGTAACGCTAGTCTGCTACGCAAACCGACCGTCGAAGCTGCAGCACCTAAGCTGAGGTAGGCGTGTCGGTGTTTTAACACCACGATTTTATGGTTTAATTTCTTTAGAAGTGATTTTTCAACTCGTCTGTTTTTATACTCTTTTAAACGGTTCCTGGTTTCTTTGGTTCCTCAGTGAGATACGGCGTCAGAACGCAGTGGTCCAGCAGGAGAGCACCGAAGTACCGCGCGAGTTTCAGCTCGACCCCAACTTCATCGTGGAGTTCCCCGAAGCCATCATGCCCGAGCTGCTGGTGGTGGAGACGGCCGAGTCCTCGCCTCTGGACGTGCTGGAGTTCAAGTACAAGTAAGACTAGTGAAAGTTCTACGTGTTTATATTATATTATATTAGGGCTGGGCCGATAAACAATATTCATTCATTCATCTTCTGTACCGCTTTATCCTCTATTCAGGGTCGCGGGGACCTGGAGCCTATCCCAGGAGACTTCGGGCACTAGGCGGGGTACACCCTGGACAGGGTGCCAATCCATCGCAGGGCACACACTCATACGCACATTCACACACTCATTCACACACTATGGTCAATTTGGGAACGCCAATTAGCCTAACCTGCATATCTTTGGACTGTGGGAGGAAACCGGAGTACCCGGAGGAAACCCACCAAGCACGGGGAGAACATGCAAACTCCATGCACACAGAGACGGGAATCGAGCCTGGCCGGGGAATCGAACCCAGACCCTGGAGGTGCAAGGCGACGGTGCTAACCACTACACCACCGTGCCGCCCCCGATAAACAATATATCGAATTGCAATTTATTTGATCGAGATTTATTTATTTTTTTGCTCGATTATGGATTAATCTAAGAGCCAATCACACAGCAGAACAATACAACCAATCAGCGTGCAGCGGCACGTGCAGGTCAAAGTTAATTTCCTACCTCATTTTGCGAAGCAAACTTGACACCAGGACGACAAAAGAGTGGAAGCAGCGACGAAAGTGAATCTAACCTCGAGTTATTATCCAAAGATGTTGAAATTGTCGACAAATAAAGGCAGCACAAACTCCGTTATGAACGCATCACCCACACGACCACACCGAGCACCATCGGGCCGCATGTTCATGCTCTCAGTCAACTAGCAGCGCTAGCAGTGGGGCTGTACCAAAGCAGATATCGCTCGTGTTGTCTCTCGTGGCCATTACACCTTATGAAAGGTGTCCAAAAGGAGCAAGAATATAACCAGGGCCGTTTCTAACTTTATAGCGAAAGATATGATGTCCCTAAGCATACGAGGCTGAAGTTTAGCTCCTTATTCGCCTCGTTACTAACGGGAGTGTTCACGCTGGCCAAAGCTGCGCAGTTTATCAATAAAACCTTATTTTGGTGGCAAATATGAACTATACAACACCTAGCAGGTACCCGACTATATAGTAAAAGTGAAATTGTCCTGGTCCAGATTGATAGCTGCATAATTCATTCCATGTTTGTTGTCACTGCATGCTTAAGCCATTATGTCAGTTTATTGGGGCCGTGTGAAATAGCCTTCATTTAACTCTGAATTGGGGGATAAAGAGACAGCCCTAGTGTGTGTGTGTGGTCTAAATGTTGTTTCTCATTATTGTTAAATCTCAAAACATTGTAATTTATCACAGACTATTTTTTTTTTATATAAAACTCTTTGCCTTGTAAAGATTCTGAGCATGTGCTTATAGTATCTTAATTTTTAGGGCCAAATCTGTCATCTGTTTTTGTTAAACTATAAAGGGTTCATTAAATTACATTTTAAAGTATAGTTTGTGGCTTCAGTCACTGTGATTCTCTTTTAAAGCTGGCAGCATTAACAGCTTGTATCGAAATGTATATCGTTATCATTCAATATGGACCAAAAATGATCGCAATTACTTTTTGCCATATCGCCCAGCACTAATAAAAAAGTACTTGTTCTTCCTGGTTGGTTTGGTGTCTCCAGCAGCATTAAGGACTCTGCAGTCAGCATCAGTCTGGTCATTTCACAGGTCGAGAGCTCCGATGGTAAAACCAGCCTGCAGGGTTTAGCTAAGGTACAGTACAGCGTCTAATCCTGTATTCATGAACTCAACCGCGCAAATGTTCTAGTGCGCATGATCAGCTGATCTGATTAAACTGAGTTGTGTGTGTGTGGGGGGGGGGTTTTCCCTCCCTCTTCCTTCCTTTTCAGATAGCGGAGATTTTGAGTAAGGAGAGTGAGTGGACGCTGATGTCCAGTCACGTGGACGAGTTCATCGTCGCAGCACTGATGCAGCTCGGCTTGCAGGCCAGCAGGCGCCTGGGGAACGAAGTGATGCAGCACATGGGGAAACTCTACTCCTCCGTCATCGGCACTCTGAGCTCGGTGAGGACATTGTGACCCCCTTCATGACACCATCATAGGACCGGTTTAGAAACACGGCACAAGCTGTGAACTGAAGTGTAAAATTGGTTATTAGGATCAGTTGAAGTACCATGAATGTGTGAAACGATCTATACATGTATAATGAATTCCACGTCTTCTGGTAGACTTGTATGAGTTTACTCTGGGTTTGTGTGTAGCTGGTTTTGGCAGGAAAGCTGTCTCAGGAAGCCTCACCAGGTGTGCTGAAGAACCTGGTTCAGGTTCTGCTCTCACTCACGCTGGATCCCCAGCACCAGCAGAACCCGCAGTCTCAGGAGCTCGTGCGCTCTGTACACATCCTCCTCCTGACTTTATTGAAGACCGCAGATCCCACCAACATGTTCAGGTACGCCTGCTTACGATGCAGTAGGATACCACGGACACGGGCAAACTTTATTATTATTTAAGAAGATCCTCACATGATAAACCCAGACAACGTGTGTGTTTTTGTTTTAATAAAAGAGCCTTTAAGTGCCCAAAGGCATAACTACATAGATTTAAAATCTGTCTTTTGTTATTGAATTGGTCTTGTATTCAGTTAATGCACTTTTTTATAAAGCTGTGCTCGTTATCTGCATGTCTGTAGTAATCACTAATTCTTCACTTTTTATTTTTTCCCCTCTCCTTACTTCCTCCATTCCAGTGCTTTACTGGTGCTGTTACAGGAGACCAGTTACTCCGCTGCATCCACCGAGTTTTCTGAAATGGTCTTGAAGGTAACACGATCTGCGCTACCTATGAAATAATTTCTCCATTAAGAGCTTTGACTGATTTTGAGGACATTTCTTTAAAAACTTCAAGGTTTTAAAGTTGGACTGCAGCGTTGCACCTGGTAGCTAAATTATGCCTCTTGTTGCGACAGCTGTCTTGGACACACAGGATAGAGTAGAATGCAATAGAATACAATGTGGGTCTGGAGTATATATTAAACTGAGTGCGAATCATTTGCCACTTCACAGTCGATGCACAGTGACATCAGTGAGACTAACAGCTTATCAGAACAACGTTGAACCGTTTGTGTTTTTGTCTCCTTCAGTGTCACTGGCGTATGATCAAACTGCTTCCGGAGAAGATCGAATCCCTCTACCTGGACCGAATTCTCCTGGACATCCACAACTTCATGAAGGCTTTTCCAAAAGAGCTGCTCAAACAGAAACCCAATGACATGGCCTTCCGCACCGTCAAAGCACTGCTGCACACACTGTCCCGGCTGGTCGGCCCCAGGGTACGGCACCCTAACCCTTCAATTCTCCAGTGTTTCCACATGAGCACGAGTTCTTTTTCCATTTTGTGTCTCTAATTTTTAAAAAATGTGATCTGTGGCATGTTTGTCAGATTATGGATCACCTGAGCCTGATCGAGAGCAGCAGTGAGTCAGAAGTCGAAGCTCGTCTGAAGAGAGCGATGAAGCGCTCCGTCTCGGCACCGTCTCAAATGGTGAACTTCTCTCTCGTGTTAAATGAGCAGCGCTTAAGCTGGAAGCTCGGTCGAGTGGGAAATATTTAATCCTCATGATGTAAAGGTCCTGTTCTCTCTCTCTCTCTCTCTTCTCCAGTCTCAGAACAGCGAACATGTTAAACAGAATGTCCAGACCACTTCTGCTGGTCAGTAATCTTCAATTTTGCTTGTACATTCATTACTAATGTTTGTGGAATAGGTGGCCATTAATAGTTATTTGATTTAATAAATACACAGATGCTCAGGAAGGCATTAAACCTGCAGCAGCAGTGACACTAGGCTCCGGCACCGAACCTTTCGACGTCGCTCACTTTCAGGAGAAACTGAGGGCTCTGAAGCAGATCTATGGCCTTCAAAACACCACGAAGGTACCGTTTAATTCCTCTTCATGAGAAGTTATTAGATTCTTCACTGTCCTGAAAAACATTTAAAGCTTTATCCGCTGTAAATCTACAGCTTCATGGCTCCCGTGTAGTCGGCTCAGCAGGATGATTGGCGCTCCTGGTACAAGGGGAGAAGATTATGAAATGCCTGGTGATTTTAGTTTAAATAAAGCTCCTTTCCAGCTGAAAGGTTCAGATGGTTTATTTATAATCCTTAAATATTTCAAAAAAGGTTTGAACTCATCTCAAGTTCCAGCAAACTGCAGGCACTTCCTTTTGAAGTTCAGGGGAAGACGAGGCTCAACCAGGCGTAAACAGTTTGGTGTTGAGGCAGTGAGGTGGCATGATGGAGCTTTACGCAGAGAGAATTTATTCACCAAATATTTATTTCTCAGTCAAATCAAAAATGACCACACAAACTGAACTGGAATGTTTAGGGTGCCAATTTTTTCTTTTTTGTAAAGAATGAGCCATGATAAATCTTTGTCTCTCATATGGTGGTGACCAACAAACATTTTACTAATAGTAAATATATGAGACACTATCGTTTTTTTTAGTAGTATCATAAACACGTGTCAGTTTGAGTTAAATGTTTCTCACTTTTTTTTTTTTTTTTTTTTTCCCCCCTCAGGTGAATGAGGACAAGCCCAGCCTCCCTGTAGCGAGTGCTGTAGAATTATGTTCTACAGCACAAAAAATAAAACATTTTAACCTGCACTTTAAAAAAAAAAAAAAGTAAAAATAAATCCTGACATAAGTGTTTCCATTTGTGTTACTTTTTACACACATGCACAACAAACACTATTTTATCGGAAAAATAGACAAGAAATCTATAATCGATTGAGCGACACACTGACGGAGTCACTGCTGTAAAGTAAAAATCAAACAAATTAACCTGCACTTTACCTTTTGAAAAGAATCGTGACCGAGCAGTGTTTGTGTAGAGCAGAGACTGTGTGTGGTGCACACAGACAAAGAGCAGTCTGAGCCTTGAGCAGAGGGAGAAAATGGATCTTTAACCTCTCTAATGAGACTTTATTTTGCTTAACACGCGCTGTACACGCACATAAAATGTTTTACGCGCACACACGTGGTCACAGTACACACGTGCACGGATGTTGATTATATTATAAGAGACGAGCACTAAGACCCAGCAGGGGAGAGGATTACCCACAATTCCGCAGCGCAAGAGAAAAACCACTGGCTCAGTTGTGATCACGTGACACTCGGCATCAAAACAAGAAGCACATGCATGATACTCGGTACTCGTAAACCTAAAAAATTACTAAAAATCTTTGTCTTGCGGAACACTCACAAAACCGCGTTACTCGCAATCCGAGGTTTCACTGTGAGTACAAACCCTGACAAACAGCTACAAGATCATGAAGATCGAACTTAAATACAGAGTTGTGTGAAGCCCCTGATCAACACACACACACACACGGTGTGACCTGGTCATTCACTTTTGTTGCATTTATATTAGAATTGGATTTTAAATTTTGCTTGTGGTTTTATTTAATTTGTTTCATCATACAGCTACAAGTCTTAAGATTATCAAACTTTAACCTAAATCCTGACGTGTGTGACGTCCCAGATCCACACACGGGTTGTGAATTGATGTTTTTCACAAAGTCATTCACTTTTGTTCAATTTATATTGACATTGTATTAAATACATTTTGTGTTTAACTCTTAAATTCTTCTCCCTGGTCAACCAGCAGAGAGCGCCTTTGCCTCAGAAACAAATCTGAGCAGGTCCACGGGTTCCGCAGTGTTTAAAAAAAACAAGGGAGCTAATTAGTTTCCCAGCACTTATTGCAATTTTTTGACACAATCTGGATATTAAACTTTTGTTGTTTTTGTTAGTGTTTGTATTTGTACAAGTACCCGGTCACTGGTTCGCTGCCACACTGGCACTTGGTATTTGTGGTGCTTCAGGTTGACGAGACTTTTTGTTTCTACTTTTACAGGTTCTAAATGTCATGTGTACACAATGTCCTGAATTGATCAACTGCTTGGTTAGTTAATTGTGGCTCACTTGTTACTTGCACCTTACGAAGTGATGTTACCCCCGTTTGGGTTGTTTGTTCATGGCCCCAATACATTTCAATGACTCATAGACAGGGTTTGCTGTTCTCATTACGCCTACTGTATGTTGCAGTCTTTTTAGATGAAATTATGAATTCATAACCATAACTAGAAGTGGCATCTGTCACACGATTGAGTGGTCCTAAGATCCTTCCGCTCCAGACCAACCCAAAGAAGTGTGCACTTGAGTGGGTGGAGTTTTTACCTGGGCCACAATCAGGTTTGGTTTTATTAAACCTTAAATTGATCAAACTGTGGTGACTGTATAAAGTACAAGGCCCAAGACTAGACAGGGGTTTAAGACAGTTTCTAGGATTGGCTTGTACCTAATTAAGTTTGTGCTTAACTCAGTCACTAGAATGTTGATTCTTCTTACAGTACATAAATCCGGGTCAGTGGACGACACACATGCCAACAGGCTTTAGTCCAAGTGAAGGAAACCTTTGCAGGGCAATAGACTGAAGAGAGGAGGAGAACCCTGTACTGTACGTGATATGAAAGCTGTCCATGTGGGAGAAAGAACAACACCACTGAGAATAACTTGGCAATCAACGGAGTGGTTCACACTCTCTGCTCCAGTGGCTCCACCATACGAAGGATGTCAATGCGTAGTTCTTTAGTTGGTTACTAGAATTCCAGCCCTTCAAATTGAATGTAATCCACAGATGGATGTGACTGACGTTCTCTCCTGCTGGGTGAGGGTGTGGTTTGGTACCTGGTTTGGCCTGGGACCGTAACCATCACCCAGGGACTTTACTCCATCCAATGGCTTCCTCTAGCTGCTGCATGAGGTGTAAAACATTGTAGTTTGTCTACGCAACCAAAAACAGGCCAGCACCCACTTAACTCAAAGCATGCACTGGTACACTGAACCACAATCCCTCTGATCCTCTAGTACAGTTCGACTGGTAACACAGGGATGATTACAATCACCATCTCAAGTACATGCCTACACTAGGTGGTACAATGACCTTCAGTGAGAGACTGCATATGACATCTAAGGATCTACTTCTTACTAATGTAAAATAAGCACACATCAACAGTGTTTTTATCCTAATGGTAGTCTTGGAGTCTCGTGCTATTCGTTTAAGTACTATGATGTGTTGATCACTATGATGTGGTGTATATGTGTCACATGTGCAGTGGTTAAGTTGTAGCTCGGTTTCCTAATGGCCACATAATCAAAAGTTTTAGCTGACTTTATGAATAGTTTATAATCGTGTTGTGAATATTACTGTACATGGCATTAAGCCAAACGTTTCGAGCCACAGAAACACAGCTATGCTCACTGTGCTACTGGCAACTTTCCATGACCAAGTCAATCAATATCAGGATGTATTTATTGATAGACACTCCAAAGCCAAATGTCATGAATGTGAACGTCGATGTAACTGTAAATTGTTACGATGAGCTGGAGTTTCCACAGGATCCCATGATTGTTTCCTTTCATTATCAACACAATACATTAATAAAAAAAAAGTCTTATATGATACTTAAATGTCACTGGCGTAAATGATTAGAATCAGGTCTTGTGATGAATCTGAGCCGAAGTGGAACTAGTTAAGCTGCTCCACAGCCGTGCAGGAGTGTGACTTTCAGACACTAAGCTGTAGTAATGCTCAGTGATATAAACACAGGCAAAGTGAGAATAAAACGTCGTATGGGAACCTCAATCCAGTAACGAGGCCGTGATTGTGTCAAACACAAACGTACAATCCGGAAACGCTTTGAGTGAAGCCTCTAGATATTTGAAGTCTAAAAGCTTACAAAGGAACGTAATTGCATGGGATGGAGTTTACACCGATCTCTCATTAAGCCTCAGGGCTAATCCAATTAGTTCTGTTTCGCACACACAGGATGTTCATTAATAATATTAATAACAACAAAAGCTTCAGCAGTGATAAGGAGGCTGAGAATACAGGAGTCCACTGGTGTTATTATAGCATGGTACCAGAGTCTGGAGGCAAATACGTTACCTCGATGTGGCCTTATTGCCTATTTGTGTTAATACTCACATAAAGATGGTCACAGACAGGCAAGACTAACACAAAGTCCAATAAAATGTCAAATCTCACAAGGCAGACCGTCACCAAAACCTCTGAGTAATGAATAAATCTGTTGTCTCACTAGCACCCCCGCCTGTTCATGAAAGTGTGCTTCGTTATATTGAATTGTGCTTTTTGAAATAGAGAGAAGACAAGAAAACAAGAAGACCCATTGCTATGTACATGGTGGACATAATCTAATCTAATTCTAGGCAAATACAATAATATTGTCCCTCTGGGTGGGTTTATATTAGGCAGCAAGTGAACATTTTGTCCCTAAAGTTGATGTGTTGGAAGCTGAAAAAATGGGAATCTGAGTGACTTTGTGCACACAGTTCCCAGTGCCCTACAGTGCCCAGTCTTCTAGACATCACTGTCACCTTGGCACTGTAGGGTCAGAGCAAGTCCACAACTGAAGCTCTTCCTGATCTGGAGTGGTGACTGTGAAGCTCCTCATTACCCCGATGTCAAGCCTGAACTATATTTATCAGTACTGGAGTTTCCTACAGTCTACCTGAGCCTCCAATAATGAACTGGACTCCATATTAACTATTCGCTAAACTCCTAGTCAAACCCACCAGCCACAACGGTCTCGTCCTGTTTGTGAGAGAGGAAGTGTCATTGACCTGCCCGCCTCTTTTGGTCAACACCACATGATCCTCTGCCTACTCCATGGCCTTTATCAGCTCTGCCAGTTGGTGAAACTCCTGTTCTTGGTGGCAATTGTGTGATGGCAGTTGTGAACTCGTCCATCACCATCAACTTGGTGCCAGTTTTGGTATCACCTTCTTTTAGCAGGCATCCTGGAGCTGCTGACTGAACGCCGTACTCAATGAAGGTCTTGTGGTGGAACCTTGCTTTTGAGGTTCGTGTAGTCCAGTATTGTGTCAGCAGCCAGTATTGTTGCGCTGTGAGCTGTGCCTCGTATGGTGGTAGCAGGTAGGCTGTCCATCCTGACTTGTGCCGGTCCCATGATCAGCCTGTATTCACACCTATAGAGTGTCATGTGGACCCGTTTTGGCCTGGGTGAGGTGAGGTGTTGTCATGCCGGAGGAGGACCCCCAGTGGTCACCATCTCTGGAGCACTCTGCCTTGATCTGCTCATCCTGCTCGGTGTACAGTTTGAAGAGCTCTTGATGTTTCATTTCCTGGATTCTAGCGCCGGCCTTGGCGATGTCTAAGAGGAGAGAGAACTCCAGGGAGAATATTTCTTTCTTATCCTGGGTTCCAGAACAAAATAACAAAATCATACGAGGAGGGTGGACACAGGTGGCAAACGTGAATTAAAGTTTATTCTTTTGCTTGTTTTGAATTTGCTTAGCTTTTTAGTCCACACACCCACATATGCACAGGTCACACTGAATGAGGAAAAAAAAGTCCTGCATCTCAATTCTGGATTGTAGTAGTTCACTACATCAGATCTCAATCTGGGCCACACAAAATGTTTTAAAATACGCTGGTACGTTTTCTTAACGCCAAGATGTCCAGACAAGACATGATCATGGGCTAATGCAAGTACTGCTCGTCTGTAACACGCAGGAACAACAATTTGTTCGACGGTAGACCAATCAAAATCATCTGAGACATCGCTGCACCACCTACGCATCAACAGTCCGTTATCTATATAGTAAGCACTTTTTCTTTCACCTGCTATCTCTAACGAGACAACAGAAGAAAAGCATTTACGCAACGTAACGTCAGCTTTTTGAGCGGCCACTATATTTTCTCGAGTCATCGGCAATTTCACATCATCTAACATTAAATCAGGTTTTTCATCTGACTTGGCGTCGTCAGTCACTAAAGTACCATGCTCCAAAGATGCCATAAAAGTACTAGCCAAATCATCGGCATCAGCAAGCTTACGAGCCTGGGCTCGAGTCACGGCACAGACAGGAAAAACTTCGGGGAATTTTTCGAACATTTCATCAGACAGAACAATCTCGGGTTTTTCATATACTTCTAAAAAAGGAATGACCTTTCCACCAGCCACATCATTACCGAGGATAAATTTTACCCCACACACAGGCAAAGTTTCGCGCACACCAACCTTAATCGTACAACTCAGAGCGCAAGTAAATCTGATGCAAAGGAACTTTAACAGTCTTCATCCCAATACCTCGTACCAACACATAACTACCACAAAAAGTCTGATCAGAGAAAGGAAGCGCGTCTTTAGCCACGATGTTCTGCATGGCACCTGTATCACGCAGCATCTTCACTTTAACCGGCTCTGTAAACTGATCAGCAGAGACCAATCCTTCCATTAAGAAAGGCTGGTAACCTGCATCTATGTTATCATGATTTTTAATCACATCAACAGTCTTATATCTCCCATCGAAGTACTAACCAGGCCCGAGCCTGCTTAGCTTCCCAGATCAGACGAGATCGGGCGCTCTCAGACTGGTATGGCCGTAAGCGAAATTTGGTCTGAAGGGAGGCCTATTTGAACTGTAAACAAAGACATAAAAAAAAATAAAAAAAAAGTGAAATAAAATTGAAAAGCTTACAGCACCTGGTATTCCCAGGCGGTCTCCCATCCAAGTACTAACCAGGCCAGAGCCTGCTTAGCTTCCGAGATCAGACGTATAAGTACACCCCCACACCTGTTGAAATTTCAAGTCTGAATAACGAATTGTGTAGTGAATCTTCTCCAGGGACAAACAGGACATAATATCTCTGAGCCACTGGGTGTGAGTGGGTGACGTGGCATCCTTCCACTTGAATAAAATACATTAACAATCGCTTTTTAGCTGGAGTTAGACTCTTATCCCAGCGGGCACAACACGTGTAATCCACATGGATTTCTGGTGGATATTTGGTGAAGTGGTGGATCCACCAATTTTCACCTGATATCCACGTAGATTCCACGTGATTTTAGGCACGTGGAAAACCTGTTCTAAATTCATGTGGAATCCACATGGAGTTTTAGATCTACATTATTCTTCACCCATTTCCACGTGGATATCACGTGGAAAATTATTTAGTACCACCTATTGATGGTTGCTTGATCTAATTTGTGGTATCAGTTCAAACATGAATGCACATTTTGTATGCTTTTACATAAATGTGACAATCATTAACATTAAACATCTCACTATATTGTCCAAAGCCCTGGTGCACACTGATGGAATAAAGCACTGTTTATAACAGTGGGCACAACACATGTAATGCACGTGGATTTCTGGTGGATATTTGGTGAAGTGGTGGATCCACCAATTTTCACCTGATATCCACGTAGATTCCACGTGATTTTAGGCACGTGGAAAACCTGTTCTAAATTAATGTGGAATCCACATGGAGTTTTAGATCTACATTATTCTTCACCCATTTCCACGTGGATATCACGTGGATATCGAGGACACTGAGAAGCTGCTTTTTTTCCGAGCTCCACCATACTGACCAACTTTTAAACTTTTTCGTCCCCTTACGAAGAGTGTACATAAAACGGATAAGTATCTTATAATATATTTACTCGAAACGCGTGTTATATCGTTAAATTTTAATTGTTTTGCAGCACACCGCTTTTAGCCAGCATTAGCATCGCTAATTAGCATTAGCATCGCTAGCCCGGCTATCACGTTTGTTTGTTTGTTTGTAAAGTTTGTTTTCGCTTCCTCACACCGATTATTTTCCGTGTTTAGACACCATGTCGGTTGTGATTCTGCCTCTGAGTGCAGGTAAGGAGACATTGGAGCTGCACTCGGTGGATTTGGAGGTGGAGGCCGTGGAGAAGCTGATCCGTGAGCTACAGGTGAAGCTGGTCCGGTTACAGCAGCGGAAAGCCACGCTGGAATCGACGCGGACCGACACTCACCTGTCCCAGGTAAATTCTCGGCGAGAGAATTCTCCTACAACCTCAACCCCGCGTGTTTCTCTGCCCAGGTCCAACACACCAAGGACGCATCCCGCCCAGTGTTCCTACACCCCGGCGCCGGGATACCATGGACCCTGGATACAGGAGCGGCGGAAGAAGCATGCCAAGCCCCGGGCGAGGACCTCTCCCCCTCCACCACCACCACCCGTCTTCGACATCTCGACCCAAAACCGCTTCGCTCCTCTCCGCGAGATGGCACACGACGTCCTGGTCATCTGAGACTCCATCGTTCATCACGTGCGTGCTACCATGGCTAAAGGTAAGGTGCACACACGCTGTTTACCTGGTGCACGTGTTCTTGATGTTGCTGCACAGGTGCCTGCTGCCCTGAGGAGGAACATTGGAGCTGTGGTTCTTCATGCCGGCACGAACGACACCAGGCTGAGGCAGACGGAGATCCTAAAGAAGGACTTCAGGAGCCTGGTCGAGAAGGTCCGCAGCACATCACCCACGACAAGGATCATCGTATCTGGACCGCTTCCCACATTTCAGCGAGGAATCGAGAAGTTCAGTAGATTATTTGCCTTTAATGAATGGTTACAATCTTGGTGTCAACAACAGAAATTACGCTTTGTTGATAACTGGAATGTTTTCTGGGAGCGTCCTAGGCTCTATCACACCGATGGCCTACACCCTAGCAGAGCTGGAGCAGCGGTCCTCTCTGACAACATCTCCAGAACACTACGAACCATCTGACTGGCGGTAAGTCATACTGTAGATTCCAAACATATTAGACACATCACAACTCACCGTAGTGATAGACGAACACACATAGCTTGTCCTATAGAAACTGTGTCTGTTCCCCGAATACTGAGAAAAAAGAATAAATTTGTTAAATTTGCCCGAAACAATCTGATAACCATAAAACCAGAAAAAGGCAAAATAAGTAGTCAAAATCCACCTCTAAAGTTTGGACTACTCAACATTAGATCCCTTGCGCCTAAAGCACTTATTGTTAATGAAATTATCTCAGATTATTGCCTTGACGCACTCTGTCTCACCGAAACCTGGCTTAAACCAAATGAATATTTTGGTCTGAATGAGTCTACTCCGTCAGGATATTTCTATAAGCACGAGCCCCGTCTAATTGGTCGCGGTGGTGGTGTCGCCACTATCTACAATGATGTACTCACTGTTACCCAGAAAATAAGGCCCAGGTTTAATTCATTTGAAGTGCTTATCATTAATGTTGCACTAAATGAAATACGTAATAAACCCTTGCTATATTTTACCTTGGCCACCGTGTACAGACCCCCGGGGCCATATGGTGATTTTCTTAAAGAATTTGGACATCTGCTATCAGACCTATTGGTTAACTCTGACAAAGTATTGATAGTAGGAGACTTTAACATTCATGTAGATGATGCTAACGACGCTTTAGCACTCACATTTATGGATTTACTAAATTCCTTTGGGGTTAAGCAAAATATAATTGGAGCAACTCACCGCTTTAATCATACGCTAGATTTAATTATATCCCATGGTATAGATGTCTCTAATATAGAGATCATACCTCAAAGTGATGATATCACAGATCATCACCTCCTGACATATACTCTGCCCGTAGAACAGATTAGCTGTGTCTCCCCACGTTATCAATCTGTTAGAAATATGAATCCCACCACTAAAGACAGATTCACAAGTAATCTGCCGGATCTGTCCCAATTTCTTATTAGACCCCTAAATGCAGATGATCTAGATGAAGTGACTAGCAGCATGGGCACTATTTTTACCAGTACATTAGACACTGTTGCTCCCATCAGATTAAAAAAAGTCAGAGTTAAAACATTGGCACCGTGGTACAACAGTCATACTCGCGCCCTAAAGAGAGCAACCCGTAACCTCGAGCGAAAATGGAGGAAAACTAAATTAGAAGTTTTTCGAATTGCGTATAAAGACAGTATGTGCAGCTATAGACAGGCTCTAAAAACTGCTAGGACCGAGCATCTTAGCCAACTGATAGCAAGAAACCAAAACAATCCCAGGTTCTTATTTAGTACAGTGGCTCGCCTAACAAAACCTAAGATGCCCGCAGAGAGTATCCCATCACAGTTTAGAAGTGAAGACTTTATGGACTTCTTTAATGAAAAAATCAATAATATCAGGAAGAAAATAATGGAGGTTCAACCTCTAATAGTATCTCACGATCCAGTTCAGCCTATAGCTTCACATTTAGATTTTCACTGCTTTACAGGTATAGGACAGGAAGAGCTGTATAAACTCATCACCTCGGCTAAATCAACAACGTGCCTGTTAGACCCAATCCCAACCAGATTTTTAAAAGAAGTGATGCTTACGGTTGGAGAGCCACTCCTAAACATTATTAATTCTTCATTACATCTAGGTCACGTCCCTAAACCTTTCAAGTTAGCAGTTATTAAGCCGCTTCTTAAAAAATCTAATTTGGACGCGAATGAAATAAAAAAATTACAGACCGATCTCAAACCTCCCGTTCATATCAAAAATACTAGAAAAAGTAGTATCAGCTCAAATTTGCACATTCTTGCAGGATAACAACATCCTTGAAGAATTTCAGTCAGGTTTCAGGCCCCATCATAGCACAGAAACTGCACTAGTTAAGATTACAAATGACTTGTTTTTAGCTTCAGACCAAGGCTGCATCTCATTGCGAGTCCTGCTCGATCTTAGTGCTGCATTCGACACTATAGATCATAATATTCTCATAGATCGCTTACAAAATTATATAGGTATTCAGGGACAGGCACTAAAATGGTTTAGATCTTACCTGTCTGATCGCTACCATTTTGTAGATCTAAATGGAGAACCGTCTGGTATAATGCCAGTGAAATATGGGGTCCCACAAGGGTCAGTTTTAGGACCTCTGTTGTTCTCAATATACATGCTTCCCTTGGGTAACATCATTAGAAGACATGGGATTAGTTTCCATTGTTATGCTGATGATACCCAATTATATATCTCAACTAAACCAGACGAAATACCTAAGTTGTCTAGATTAACTGAGTGTGTCCAGGACATAAAAGATTGGATGACCAATAACTTTCTTTTGTTAAATTCAGATAAGACAGAGATATTACTTATTGGCCCAAAAACCAGCACACAACAGCTTTCAAAATTCAGCTTGCGCTTAGAAGGATGTACTGTTATTACCAGCTCAGCAGTAAAAGATCTGGGAGTAATATTAGACAGTAACTTGTCTTTTGAAAATCACATTACAAATATCACAAAAACAGCCTTTTTCCATCTTCGAAACTTAGGAACATCTTATCCGTATCTGATGCAGAAAAACTAGTTCATGCATTCATGACCTCCAGACTGGACTATTGTAATGCATTACTAGGTGGTTGTCCTGCATCCTCAATAAACAAGCTTCAGTTAATCCAAAATGCAGCTGCCAGGGTTCTCACTAGATCCAGAAAATATGATCATATAACCCCAATATTATCATCCCTGCACTGGCTACCTGTTCAGTTTAGAATAAATTACAAAATAGTATTACTTACATACAAGGCCTTAAATGGTTTAGCTCCCACATACCTAACCAGTCTTCTGATACGCTACAATCCACCACGCGCCTTAAGATCACAAAACTCCGGACTTCTGGTAGTTCCCAGAATTTCAAAATCTACAAAAGGCAGGCAGGCAGGCAGGCAGGCAGGCAGGCGGGTTAGGGTAGGGTAAAAAGACGTAGCCCTGGGATAAACCCAGAACCCACGTGGTGCACGGGCCTGCAACTCAGGCCTCATCTCCAGCACTCTCCATACAAACGATCGACAGATATGGCGCCTGATAGATTATGCAAGGCTAACGATCGTGTTTTGGGCTAGGCTGGGGTAAAATTTATCCACAAACACTCCTACTCCAGATAGGGTAGAATTAGTGTTAAGTGACCATGCCTGTGGAAAGGTTAAAGGTCAGATACACCTAGGGTTACAGGAAAATGTGGTTATGCTGACCTAGGGTTCTAGAGCTTATATTTTAAACTGACGGTTATGTTTAGGTTTAAGAAATTGGGTTTAGAGTTCAAAACTAACGGTTATGTTTTGAGTTCAGGGATAGGAGACGCATTAATCCTATTTAAGGTTAAAAGTGTGAGCTAAGATTAAAATTCCTTTTAACCCAACGATATCCTAAATTGTGAGACACGTCATCAGTAGTAAACCATAGAATCATAGGGTGTTTCGGCCTTCCATTACTAGACACCCTCTTCCATGGCGGCCGGCCGTAGGTCGATCAGTCCTAGGCCCGTGTCTCATAACCAATTGAATAAGTAATTTATGTTTATTGATTTAAAAATTTTATTTTAATAAATGAACCTTTTTAAAGTCCTATTTATAATACTGGTGTAATTAAAGAATATAGAACTAAGGTTTGAATTTATTGAAATTATCCTAATACAACCTGAACCATCATGCCATTACTTCTAAAGTATTATTTGTTCTAAATATTAATGTAAACATTAAAGATTTAAAGATTTCAATTTACTTAAATTATCCTAATACAGCCTAGGGTTAGGGTTAGGGTTAGGGTAAAGTAAAATAATCCACTGCCCCGGGAAGGACCCGGAACCAGCGTTGTGCACGGGCCAGCCACTCAGGCCTCATTTTCAGCCTTCTCCATTATGACGGTCGACCAGTGTCGCCTGTTTAGGGTTTAAGAGCTAAAGACTCCGCTTTTAGCTAAGCTGTTGTAAAGACCCTCCATGAGCCGAGATACCCGCTTAAGGGTTAAAATTAAAATCAGGGCCTGGGGGTTAAGATTCGGGGTCATTTCTAGTTAAAGTCACGCCATTATACGCAAATGCTGAAGTGTTTTGAGCTAAGTAAAATTAGAGTAAATGCCTGTTGGCTTTAAGGTCAAACATAGGCACCGAGTAAGGTGAGGGTTTTGGAAAAGGGGTAAGGTTGAAGACATTAAGGGTAACGGTCCCGGGACAGGGTCCAAGGCAAGGAACTTTGGGGATAGGATGGGTATGGGGATAGGTTGGGAAGACTCGGTTCCCTGCAGACCTGGAACCTAAAGTTAAAAGTCCGAGGTCAACTAGGTTTACGGTTAATGTTTAGACTTTAAACATTGTATTTGAAACTAATAGGGTTCTAAGAGTTAGGGTTAAAACTGACGGTTATGTTCTGAGTTTAAGGTTTAGGCGTAGGGTTCAAAACTGACGGTTATGTTTTAGGTTTGAAGTTTAGGATTAGGATTCTAAATAAGCGGCTGAAGACACTGACGGTTATATTTTGGGTTCAGGTATGAGAGACGCACTAAATCCTTTTTAAGGTTAAAGGTGTGAGCTAAGATTAAGGTACCCTTTAACCCAACGACATCCTAAATTGTGAGACACGTCATCAGTAGTAAACCATAGAGTCACAGGGTTAGGGTTAGGGTTAGGGTGTTAGGGTTAGGGTTAGGGTTAGGGATCGGGTTCGAGTTAGCGGTTAAGGGTTATGGGTAAGTTTTAGAGGTTAAGTTTTAGGGTTTAGGGAGGGTAGGGTTAAGGTAAGAGAGGTTGAGTTTTAGGGTTTAGGGAGATTAGGGGTCAGAGGTTAAGGTTAGGGTTAAGATAAGAGAGGTTGAGTTTTAGGGTTTAGGGAGATTAGCGGTCAGAGGTTAAGGTTAGGGATTTAGGGAGGGAGAAGAAGTTAGAAGGTAGGATGGAGGAGGTTAAGGTGAGGAAAGGGGTTGGTAGACGCGCTAACTTGTGTGCACTGGCCATCAATGCTGCTGACTCTACCCGGTTCACTTCTCGTTAAGGCCTAGGGGGTGTGTGGTGCCTAATTTCTTAATCCAGATTTTCTCTGCTCTTTTTCTTTGCAGGATGGACCATTGCATGTTGGCTTGTAGGACCATGGCCCCGAAGGATTCCCATCCGTGTTCCCGGAAGTGTCCGACCAGGTAAGTATTATTTTCTTGTTTTCCTTTTAGGATGTTGTGTTTGTGTTGTGTCATTCTGACCAGGATGGTATTGCCCGTTTCTCCAACATATTGTCTTCTGCATTGTTTACAGGTAATGAGATATATACAGTTTTTGCTGTGTACTGTGCCAGATTGGTGAGTACTGAAAACTTCTTTGGTGATTTTGTTCTGTACGTAGTCTTCTTGTTTAAAATATTGTCCCTGATGTTTAGGTTTTGTGATGTGTAGAGGATTTAGTTTAGCTCTGATTAAATGATCCTGTAGATTTTTGTTTTTTCTATATGCTGCGATTACTTCATGATCTTTGAATGTTTGTGTTTGTCCCAAAATGTGTTGGTAGTTGGATCTTAATCTCCTGGTCAGTGTAACAGAGGCCGAGGAATAGGTGAGGACCAGGGGCACACTGGTGCCCTCCGTCTGGGTCCTTCTGTTCAGGTACGTTTTAAAATTTTTTCTCAGGAAGGATCTGTTATATCCTCTGGTTCTGAGTGCTGTGAAGAGGATTCGTGTCGCTTCAATGAAGTCCCGTTCTTGGGTGCAAATACGACGAAACCTCAGGAGTTGTGATTTGATTAGGCCAGAATATGTATGTTTGGGGTGGAAACTTGTTTTGTGTAGTAGCGCGTGTGTGTCTGTTTCTTTGAAAAAAACTTTGATGTCCAATTTGTGTGTGAGATGGAATTTTGGCCCTTTGTAGGTTGTTGTGTCCAAAAAGTCAACAGAGAGCTGACTGATGGTGGATTTTAATTTGATAGACGGATTATGATTATTGAGTGTCTCCAGAAATGCTTTAAATTCCTCCTCCGTATGGGTCCAAATTCCCCAGATATCATCAAGATAACGGAAATAATGGAGTGGTTTTTTCTGACATTGGGATAGGGCTGAAGTCTCCCATTCAGCCATAAATATGTTTGCGTAGGCCGGGGCAAATTTTTTGCCCATCGCTGTGCCTTTAATTTGAAGGAAAAAATCCCCATTGAATTCAAAATCATTTCTTTTTAGATTAATTTCTAATAATTGAATTAGTTGTTTGTCAGGCCTAGAGGTGTTTGGGTTTTTTTGGAAAATGTTCTTAATGGCCTGTATACCTTCTTGTATATCGATGTTGGTATATAGACTGTCTATGTCCATAGTGAAAAGAATGGCATTATGGGGAATTTTTAATTCTTTCACTTTCTGGACAAAATCATACGTGTCTTTAATGTAACTAGGATGACCGGTTGACAGGGGATTTAGGTAATGATCCAAATATTCGGCCGTATAGTAAGTTTCACTGCCGCAATCTGACACAATCGGCCTTCCTGGGGGAATTTCGTGAGGCCTACTCCATTTGGCTGGATCCTTATGTATCTTTGGGAGCATGTAGAATCTCCTGCTCCTAGGCTCAGTGCTACCTAGTAAGTAGGACTTTTGTTTTGCATTTATGTGTTTGTGTGTGTATAGGGATTGGACTATCGTTTTGATCATGGGTACAGTGTCTGGGAAAATGGGTTTGCCTAGTTTTTTGTAATATTTGTTGTCGTATAATTGTCTGTATCCCTCCCATAAATATTGTTCCCGATCGAATATTATAATTGCGCTACCTTTATCAGCAGGTTTGATTATGATTTGTTTATTGTTTTTAAGTTCTTTAAGAGCATCAATTTCCTCTGTAGTGAGGTTAGGCTCCTCTGGAGATGGTTTGAAGTGTTTTGTGAAATCTTGTGAATCTTTTTGGAGTAGTGTGTGGAGTTCTCCAGGTAATTTGTCCATGGGTGGTGTCCAGTCTGATTTCGGTGTGAACGGGGGGGGATGAGTGTCTGTCTCTTTTGGGAAATAGGCCGCTAATTTAAGTCTCCTATGATATTCTTGTAGGTCATATCGTGTTTGTAATTTGTGGTGTTTGATAGTACTATTGTTGGATGGAATGAATGTTAAGCCCTTATTCAGTAGACTGAATTGTTCCGATGTGATTTTGAAATTTTTAGATAAGATGACCACATTACGGTTCCCCTCCTGTACATGCAGGCTTGTGGGGGGAGTTATTTTAAATGTTGGAGCCAGTGTTGAAAGATGTTTCTGGCAGTGTCCAATGTCCAATGTATGTTGTCCTTTTCCGTCTGAAACTGGGATTTAGACAGGGCCGGAATATGTTTTAGATTGGCCGTGATGTGAGAATTTAGAAAGGTCAATTGTGTTTGTTCTTTAGTTGGGAGTGTATCTGAAAAATTTAATTCTGGGACCCAGATTTGTGCCAGTGGGAATTTGTCTTTGGTTGCTCTTAGAGCTGCCTGCATCTGTTTTATTGCAGTCTCTTTAGCGCTCTGTGTCCGACTGTTAATGCCCAGTGATAAGACAACCTGTTCCACGTTCGTGGAGACCGGGGTTTTGTTGATCACAGCCTCTATGTGTCTAAACGTGGCACCCGGATAGCTTTCAATCTGGATGTCAGGATTTTTGAAGGGTGGAATCCTGGATAAATTGGAATCACCAATCACTAATCGTTTTTTACGAACCGTGAGCTTCCAATCATATGTGTAAAATGTTATAATCTAATAAAATAGATATGGTTAGATTCTTGGAACTGATTTAGGCCCTAGGCACGGGCCGGTTAGGGATCGGGTTCGAGTTAGCGGTTAAGGGTTATGGGTAAGTTTTAGAGGTTAAGTTTTAGGGTTTAGGGAGGGTAGGGTTAAGGTAAGAGAGGTTGAGTTTTAGGGTTTAGGGAGATTAGGGGTCAGAGGTTAAGGTTAGGGTTAAGATAAGAGAGGTTGAGTTTTAGGGTTTAGGGAGATTAGGGGTCAGAGGTTAAGGTTAGGGATTTAGGGAGGGAGAAGAAGTTAGAAGGTAGGATGGAGGAGGTTAAGGTGAGGAAAGGGGTTGGTAGACGCGCTAACTTGTGTGCACTGGCCATCAATGCCGCTGACTCTACCCGGTTCACTTCTCGTTAAGGCCTAGGGGGTGTGTGGTGCCTAATTTCTTAATCCAGATTTTCTCTGCTCTTTTTCTTTGCAGGATGGACCATTGCGTGTTGGCTTGTAGGACCATGGCCCCGAAGGATTCCCATCCGTGTTCCCGGAAGTGTCCGACCAGGTAAGTATTATTTTCTTGTTTTCCTTTTAGGATGTTGTGTTTGTGTTGTGTCATTCTGACCAGGATGGTATTGCCCGTTTCTCCAACATATTGTCTTCTGCATTGTTTACAGGTAATGAGATATATACAGTTTTTGCTGTGTACTGTGCCAGATTGGTGAGTACTGAAAACTTCTTTGGTGATTTTGTTCTGTACGTAGTCTTCTTGTTTAAAATATTGTCCCTGATGTTTAGGTTTTGTGATGTGTAGAGGATTTAGTTTAGCTCTGATTAAATGATCCTGTAGATTTTTGTTTTTTCTATATGCTGCGATTACTTTATGATCTTTGAATGTTTGTGTTTGTCCCAAAATGTGTTGGTAGTTGGATCTTAATCTCCTGGTCAGTGTAACAGAGGGTTAGGGTTAGGGTTAGGGTTATGGTTAGGGTTGGGGTTTTGGTTAGCGGTTAGCGGCTAGGGTTAAGGGAAAAGGGGTTAAAATTTAGGGTTGGAGAGATTAAGGGAATTGAGGAAAAGAGGTTAAGTTTCAGGGATAGGGAGGTAGGGATTAGGGCAAAAGGTAAGGTAGGGGCTTTGGGGTTATGGTAAGAATTAAGGAGGGAAGAGATAGGGTGACGGAGATACAGTAGGAAATGGGGTAACGCGCTAACCTAGAGTGCACAGGCCATCTATGCTGCTGACTCTATCGGATTGACTTCTCATCGAGGCTTAGGGGGTGTGTAGTGCTTGGTATCTAGATTAAATTCCTCTCTTTTCTCTCTTATAGGGTGTATGATTCCAGGTTTGGCATGTTTTCCAGAGAAGTCTGACCAGGTAAGTATGAATTTCTTATTCTTTTCAGGGTGCTGTGTAGGCTTTGTGTTTTCCTGGCCTTCTGTCTGACATGGATTCAATTTAAATATGGAAGCCAGTGTCGAAGTACGTTTTTGGCAGTGTCCACTGTCCAGTGTAGGTTATCACTTTCAGTCTGAAACTGTGATTCGGATAGAGCCGGGATGTGTCTTAGGCTGGAAATGATGTGTAAATTTAGAATGTTTAGTTGTGCCCGCTCTTTAGTTGGTAGCATCCCTGAGAAATTCAACTCTGGGACCCAGATTCGTGCCAGAGGGAATTTTCCTTTTGCCGCCCTTAAGGCTGCCTGCATTTGTTTGATTGCAGTGTCTTTGGCACTTTGTGCTCTACCATAAATGCCTAATGATAGGATGACATGCTCTACCTGCGTAGAGACCGGCACTTTATTGATTACGGCCTCAATGTGTCTAAATGTGGCTTCAGGATAGCTTTCGACCTGAAGGTCAGGGATCACAAAGGGTGGAATCTTTGATAAGTTGGAATCCCCGATAATAAGTCGTTTTTTTCGGACCGTAAGTTTCCAATCAGCAATTTTTCTGTTGGTGATGATGTGTCTATTTGGTACATTATCGTGGGAGTCACCTTGCACTCCGGAAGGTGAGCCTAATTCCAAACTTAAACGGCCCTGTGTCGCTGTTTTGAGGCTTGTGACTTTATCGGGGCTCAGGGTGACCCTCTGTGAGCTCATTGAGTTGCTCTGTTTATCCTCAGTGAGAGTGAGGGT